>CAUYUJ010018138.1:61305-68805 GCA_963575745.1 Prorocentrum cordatum
GGGGAAGTTGGGAGGAGAAAGGAGGGAAGGAGGAAGCTAGGGAGGGAAGCATGGGGGTTAGGCCTGTTGGGGGAGGAGGGGAGGGGGAGGAGGGGGAGGAGAGGGAGTGGGAGCACGGATGGATGGTTGGAGGGGGGAATGGCTTAACTGCCCACAGGAGCTGTTCGACCCCCTGAAGGACACAGAGGCCGACTTCTACACCCTCATCATCATCACCATCATCACCATCATCATCATCATCACCACCATCATCATAGTCGTCATTGTTATCATCATCCTCGTCATCATCGTCATCATCATCATGACCACCGTCGTTATCGTGATGGTCATCGCCATCACCATCGTCATCGCCATCGCAGTTATCATTATCATGATGATCATCATGATGATCATCATGATGATGATGATCATCATCATCATCATCATGGCTCAAGCCGTTTTGGCTCAAGCCATTCTGGCTCAAGTGACTCAACAGCGTGAGTCTTCCGTCTCACACTAAATCCCATTAAGCAATCTCTCCACTAGCCCCGCTTTTCCTTGTCCTTCGTCGATCGTGCCCTCTGAGACGGTGCTGCATGCTCCTGTTTCTCAGGGGGACTTCAAGGCGTTCCACCAGGAACTGATGGTGCATATTCCCCAATCTGAGCTTGCCTCTGTAGGGGTCCTAGCGGATTCATATGGTTAGGTTCGGTTTGCCGCCGATTTTCGCCGCACGCCCGGGTGCCCGGGGGTGCCCGGGTGCCCGGGTGCCCGGGTGCCCGGGCGTGCCCGGCGGTGCCCGGGTGCCAGGGGGTGCCCTATATAGGGCGACGCAATCTATACATATCCACTGCTCCCTGGCCAGGCCCATCCTGAACACAGCAGCTGTGTATACGCCACGCCCTCCTGGTTTGGCCAGGAGGGCGTATACACAGCTCCTGGGTTCAGGAAGGGCCTGGCCAGGGAGCAGTGGATATGTATAGACTTCGTCCCCCGACTATAGCCCTATAGCCCAATAGCCAGTATAGCCCTATAGCCCATATAGCCATGTAGCCCAATAGCCCATATAGCGCCCAAGAGCCCATATAGCCCTGTAGCCCTATAGCCCTACAGCCCGGTAGCATTGCCAAGAAGGACCGAGCGGTCCATGACAAGCTCGACATGGAGGAGCTGAAAAAGGGTGAAGAAGACCCTCCAACAGCACACGGAAGCCATTGAGGCAATATTCCGCCGCCTGGGAATTCTCGAGTCGAATGGCGCGGGCAGTGCTGCGAGTCATGGCGCCAGGCCGCCCGCTAAGTATATTCGTGGTCTGGTTGGGGCCCGTTCTAGCAGCCAGCCCCCATTAGGTACTTCTTCGAACGACGGCATCAATCCTAAACGTGTGCGGTTGAAAGGCGTTCCTGTGATGTTCACTCGTACCGTGTTCCAGAACCATTCCGAGCAGCATATCAGACCTATCGTGGATCCAGTTTACCATGCAGGGTTGCGCCTTCGTGCTTCCAACTTCGATCGTCAATGCAGTGCTCACTGCCCCTGTGAGGCAAGTGCCGGTGCTATTATCGAGGTCTTGCGGGCACATGAGGCAAAAGTAAACTGGACGGACCCCTCTTCCCAACAAGTGGCCCAATTGCGGGTCATGCCCGACAAACGATTTGAGCATCGTTTCAAGGAGAAGGTGTTGGGGAAGCTTTGGACACCTTGCCTTGTCAAATTCTCGTCTCACGCCGCGGATGACCCTAAAGGCAAGTTGCTTCTTCTTACAGATGTCCGTGCTCATGGGAAGTGAAGTCAAGAGATGGGACCCTTCATTATGACATTCTTCCCGGATGCGCATACTTGGAGCAAAAGGAAGTGGCCAAGGAACTTGCTGACGGTTTTGTCTCATCTGCCCTCGCAGCGACCCAGTGAGCATACTCAATGTGGGACGCATCGATATCTGCTGCTGCTGCCGTTTCTCCTATGCCGCTACACTCTCCTATCTAACTTGAGGACGTTTTGGCTGCATCGTGGAACTGTCCGACTTTTTTGGGGCTACATCTGGAAAGCATGTTCGCCAACCGGCTACATTCTGATGGGCTCAACGTTCGGCAGTTTATCACCACGTTGTTTGTCCCCAGGAAGCCCACGGTGTTTCTGAAGACCTGGTATCTCTTGGACAACTCTTCCCGCACCGCCACCTGCTAGGATTTTTTGGAAGGTCTCATGCTGCTGGGGGGCTCGTGGTGATAATATCGAAGGACTTTGCCACTACATATCAGGCTTACCATGGTCTTCGGGCAAGGTGCATCTTCGGAGTCACGCTCTCTACGGCCAAGGGGCGGCTTCAGATAAACAGCGTCCATATTAATCCCGCTTGGGGCTCTCCGACTCGGGAGCGCGCTTTGCAATTTATTCTGGGCGAGCTCCAGTCGCGCCGCTCTGGTGGCATGTTCCTGGTTGTAGGTGATTTCAATCTTGTCGAGCCCAATGAATGTCGCTATACGCCGTGCTCATCATCCTACTCTGCCGCGGACACGTTTCGATCCATCCAGTTATATTGTCTTTTTCCCGCTCCTGCAGAGATTTGGCAGCACATGTATATTAGGCGTGAGTTCTCAGGCGACCCTCTGGCTATGTCGACGCTTGCTCGTCTTGACCGCTGCGGCGTTACTTGCCGCTCTTGTGCCCTTGCTGTTATCACGCCTGTGGCGTTTCTGTGGTGCTCTCTTTCTGCTTGTGGTTGTCCGTCTGATCATGTTCCTCTTTGAGTTAGCTGGAGACTGGGGGCGCCGCGTCAAAGACGCCATTCGCTTCGGATCCATAAGGCAGTTTCCAGCCATCCTCGCTTCAGGCCTGGGTTCGAAGCTGCCCATGCCATCCTCTCTCGTGGTCTCGTGTTGGAGATCCACACCCGGCTGACCATTGTCAAAGAGTCGATGCACTCGGCTGTTGCGAACATTCACGCGCAGCAATCGGCGGGTGGGCACACGCATTCCCATGCGAACCTCTACCTTGTCATGCTGTGTATGCGGGGGCTGCGGGCTGGGAACATGTCACTTGTTCGGCGTGTTTCTCTTGCCTGTCCCGATCTTGCTCCCTTCGCTTTCCAGTCAAGTTGCAATGGTGCAGCTTCCTTGGGAAAGAATTGCCACGATCTTGCCAAGGCTGTTTCGGACGACATGTAAGCGGAGCTGTGGACTAATGATGAAACTGACAACGCCTCCCAGCAGGTACGCTGGGCGGCTATCCAGTTCAGGCGGTCTCTATGGCGACCCCACCGTCCCCGGACTTGTTTGCAGGCAGCGGTAAGTCCTGATGGAACACTTCCTTCTTCGATGGAAGAGTCCCTGGAGAATCGCACCGGCTACTGGGAGGAGGTGGTCGGCCCCGTCGACCCCGACCCTTCAGCTATGGCGCAGCTCCGCAGATTCAGAATGCCTTGCTCCACTAAACTTGACGGCGTTGTTCTTGACACGGATTGGTTCGCAACTATGTTGGCTCGCAAGAGCCCGTCTGCCCCGGGAGTCGACGGCACTACTTGGGATGCATGTGCCAACTTCGGTTTCACTGCTCATGTCTTGTTGTATGACTTGTTTGAAATGTTGGCCGAGACTCCACGCGCCGCCCCGGATTGCAATGCCGGTTGGGTCGCTGCTCTTCCCAAGGGGGACAGTGCCATGGATTTGGGCGTGGTTCGCAGGTATCCCAGCAATTCGCCGTCTCAACTGTTACAACATAGGTAACCTGGCGATCGCCTGCGCAGCGAGATTGTTTCTGGCATGCTCGGCGCGCGACACAGTCCACCTATCCGCCCGGGGCTTCTTAGGTGGCCGAAAGATGCAGGACAGCATTCCTCCCTCCTCCTCTCTCCTCCTCCTCCTCCTCCTCCTCCGGCACACCCCTCACACACTTCGTGGCCCCATAGGGAGTTCCACCCAAGGCCCCCGTGGCCACGTTCGCATGCGTCCTCCCCGCCCACCGCATGCCCATTTCGGCACACCCCTCACACACTATGGAGCTGAGGGCCTGTGAAACCGCAGTGGCGGGTGCGCTGCACTGCTCGAGCGGACGAAAAAAACGTAATTTTCTCCCATCTTGATCTTTCAACGGAGCGCCCAGTCATCATCTTCACCCCCTGTGTGCGTTCAAAAGGTTTTTTCCCCCTTTTCGGTAAATCCTAAATTCCTTTATTTGGGTTTTTGGATTAACGCCCGCCGCCTCTTTAGACCTGGCCCCCCCCGCGGAGCACTTTGAGGCCCGTCTGAGAGTTACCGTTCGGAGGCATCGGACTCTGTCGGATGCCTGGTCTGGGCGCGTTCCTCCTCGCCCTCCTCCTCCTCCTCCTCCGAATGCGCAAGTTGTTGGGGCGCTACCACAGCGGATGCCAGGCACGCCTCGTGGTAGATGGGTGCCTCACCAATAATTGCTCTGCCCTTCTTCCTCGCGAGCCTAGTCATGCGGCCTCTATTTCGGGAGGGGCGATCTGCCCAACAGACAGGAATCGTAACTAACTCAGCGTGAACGGGGATGGAAAACAAACACAACAAACAAAAACACCATCATCATCACCATCATCATCATCATCGTCGTTGTCGTCGTTGTCATCATCATCATCATCATCATCATCATCATCACCGTCGTCCCTCCGCCTCTTTCCCTCTCGCCTCCTATCGCCTCCCTCGCTTCCCGCCCCCCTCCCTCCTCCTTCCTCTTTCTCTTCGCCATCCCCCCGCCATTTTCCACTGTACCCCTTCTATGAGCTTGGCCAGGTTACAGTCGAAACTAATTCGGCATCATCCTCACCATTTTCATTATTTTTCTCGTCTTCCTCCCTCCATACCTTTTCTCGTTCACCCTCCCTCTTCTCCTCTTCCTTTTCTCTCCTCCCTCTCCCCGTTCCCCTTTCTCCCTCCCTTCGTCATTCCTTTCCCTTCCCCTTTCTACCTCTCTCTCTGTCTGTCTTACTCTCTCCTCGTTATCCTGCTTCTCCTTCTTCCTCCCTCCCCCCCATCCTGCTTCCTACTCACCTTTTTTTGCGTTTTCCCTTCCGCCTTTTCTCTCTTTTTGGTTATGTTTCTCTCTTTCTCTCCATCCCCCCCCCTTCTCCTCCTTCTGCTCCTAGCCCTCCCTCCTCCTCGCCTCCCCCGCTCTCCCCTTCCCCGCCCCTTCCTCTCCCCTTTCCGTTCCCTTCCTCTCCCTCCTCCTCCCTCATTCCACCCCCCTCTCCCTCCTCCTTCCTCTTCCCATCCCTCCTTTCTGCTCATCCTCCGAGAACGAGCTGAAGCGCATCCAGCAGTTGCTGCAGCAGCCCGTGCAGGCGTGCTGGTCCAGCTGCCGGACACAGTCTCAGAAGTTTCGGGGGCGGTTTTTTGGCTTCTCTTCTCCACATCTGCATTTTCTTATTTCTTCTCCGCCTCCCCGTTTCTCTCATTTCCCGTTTTCTCCCGTCTGTCGTTTCATTTGTTTTTTCTTATCTTTCGGTGTGAACGCTCTTGGTTGAGGCAGAAAATGACCAAGGGGAGGAACATGATGATGATGATGATGGTGGTGGTGGTGATGGTGGTGATGATGATGATGATGATGGTGATGATGATGACAGGATGGACCTCACATAGGTATTTACCTGGGTTTCGAACGTTCTGGGATGATTGACTAGGGTTCATAATGTCTCGCCCAGAGCATTCAGAACCTGGATGTCCACTTTCTGGGAATGTTGACTGGGGCTCATAATGTTCCCCCCAGAACATATTACACCCTGGCTCATAATGTTCTGGGGATATCGACCCCAACAACATATTAACCTGGATTCGTCATGTTCTGGGAATCTTGACTGGGGTTGATAATGTCCCGGGAATAATGACCCCGGTTTTCGTAATTCCGGAATGATAACCATTAGTTTCCCCCCACCCCCGGGTTCCCCACCAGGTTTCTCATGTCGCAATATGGACCCCGGTTTATTATCGCCAGGAGATAATATACCTGGATTCTTAATGTGTCCAGAATGTTGACCCCGGGTTAATTATTGTAGAATGAAATGATTGAGTTTGGGGGGCGCCGTTTGAGAGTACGTTCCGGACTGAAAAATACCCTGGCCCATAATGATGGATTTTTCAACAACTTAGGTTGATTATTCCGGAAGATAATGATTCGGCTGGGGGGATTGAGCCCGATCCATTCACAGGATAATTATCCATTGGGTATCATTTGAAGATAACGAACTTAGGTTTTCATTCTTAGATAAGAATACACGGTCGACGAGGATTCCACGCCTACCCTCGATGAAGATGATGGTGGTGGTGATGGTGATGATGATGACTGTGGTGATGATAAATGATGATGCTGGTGCTTATGGTGATGGTGACAGTGGTCCTCCTGGTTGTGATAGTTATGATGCTGTTAATTGTGGCAACGTCGGTGAGGACGAGGACGAAGACCAGGATCAAGACGAATTGACGAATTGCCGCAGAGGATCAGGACCAATGTCAGGAGCGATTCACTACTCGCTCCAGTTCAGCGCCACGTCTGAACTCTGCAGGGAGTAAGCTTCCTCCTGATACCCATTGTAGACGTTTGGGGAAAGCGCCTGCGCTACAGTCGATCTGCATGCTGGCGCGTGCCCGTGCCAAGCTCCTCGACTTCACGGGCTTCCCGTTCATGCCACGAGAGGTTTCCTGGAGGATCGTTTACCTTGTGGAAAGGGGGGAGAAACAACCCCCCTCCGCGTCGTCGTTTCCTTATCCATTATTTTCCCGATCGGCGCGGACCCTCGCCCCCCCCTCCCCCCCCATGGGGTAGATCTTGGCTGCTTTTGGCGCCTGTTTCAGGCAGGTGGGGTCTCCCCCCTAGGACGCACTGCTGCAAACAGTCGCATGAAGCAGAGGTCCGGAGCCATACCCTTCCCCTCCCCTCCACACCCTTCCGCCCAATATCGGCGTCACCCCAACATACTGATACTATATGTGCGTCGTCGCCCCAGGGGCGACGCGCGCACTGAGAAGTCTTGCAGTACATGCGTCGCGGCGGGCGCTTTCTGGCCACACCGCTCGGGAAACGACTCGGGTCTGTGTGCTCAAGGAGGACATCTAGTTCTTCTACCCTCGTCAAAATTAAACTCAAAAATGGCGAAGTCGCCCCTGCGATGTCGGCGCGCCCTTCAATGTCGATACGACGCCCCTCCAATGTCGGAGCCAGGGCAAAGGTGGTCTGACCGGAAACGACTCGGAAGTTCGATGATGACCGACATTGGAAGGGCGGCGCAAACAAGTACCTCGCAGTCATCGCTACTCTGTCCAGTATCTCCCCACAAATAGTTCAGCCACGTAAGACATGTTTGGGGTTAATTTTGACGATGATTGTACTACATCTATGTGCACCTCGCTCGGACGCCCCGCCGCGCGCAAGGTGCCGCCTGACCTGCCGCGCGAGGTTGCCGCCAAGCTGGAGCAGCAGGCTCGCGCCGTGGCACCCGGCGGGGCCGGCGGCCGCTACGGCAGCATCCCGCAGAGTCAGACGTGTCCTTGCCAGCCGCCACGGCCATGG
>CAUYUJ010018138.1:71305-104014 GCA_963575745.1 Prorocentrum cordatum
CGTGCACGGGAGCTGCAGGCTGCCCTCATCAACGCCCTCGGTGCCGACTCAGAGGTCTCTCGGCGAGAGGCCCTCGCGAGGCCCGTGCTGGCGGCGGAGGTGGCCGGCCTCACGGTGGAGGGGACGCAGAAGCTCATCCGGAACGTGGCCTTGCACGCCAAGCAGTGCCCCAGTGCAGATGCGCCGTTCTCAGAGTGGCGCCAGGCGCAGAAAGGCCCCCGCCTTGGAGGTGGCGGCCCTGGGCACAACGAGGGGCATTCTTTCATTCCCATGGTGCGCAAGTTGCTGGAAGGCCAGGGTGATTGCCCGCCACGCGCCCTCAGTGGCGGCTGCGTGTGGCAATCGGCTGTATTAGACCGTTTCCTTGTATCCAAGGCTGGCAGGCAGACCAACGAGCTCAGAGCGGATGCAGCGGAGTTCCGCCCTCCTCCTCAGCGGCCAGCCTTTCCTGGAGGCCATGTGCTTCGCGCGGGGGCAGCCGAGTTCATTCCTGGGGCGGGGCGGTGGGTCCCGATCGACGTGAGTTCGTCATTTGAGGGCGTTCCATGTTCGTGCGGCGCGGTGGTATTCTCCTCCGTGCCAGTCGGAGCCGTACCCTCCGTGCATCACTCTGTCCTGAAACTCAGGTATATCCGTGATATTGAACTGCAGTATTCAGTGCGATCAGATGGTCAGCCGAGACAACCGTTTTCTCGCAAGAGGACTCGTCTCGATTACATCCGAGATATTTCTTCACAGTACAAGGTTGTGAACAGCCCGTCGAGACAACCGTTTCTCCGCGAGCGAACTCGTTTGGATTACATTCGTGATATTTCTTCGCAGTGCACTGCTGATGGCGACAGCCAGCTGAGCAGATCTTTCATTCGGAAGCGCGATCGGCTCAATTCTTGTGTCCAAGGGCGCGGCAAGGCGATCGGCCTGCAAGGTATCGCTCCGCCTGCGGACGACGTGAACTGTCCACAGCAGCGATGGTCTGGGTTGTCCTTTGCCAGCAATCTGTTTGCGCTCTCACAACGTATGCCTGCAGGCTTCTATTGATGAGAGTTGAGAGGTGTTGGGCTAGTGTGCGGCGCTGTGGCCCGGGCACCCGTCCGCGGAGCTACGGCCCGTGTGCGGCGCTGTGCTCGGCCACCCGTCCGCGGAGCTCAACAGAGCAGGTTTTTATTGATCATTTGCGCAGCTGCCTCGGTCCTGGAATGTAGCAGTGAAGGGATAGCCACTGGGAAGAGGAGGAGGAGGAGCAGGAGGAGGGAGGGGAGGGGGAGGAGGTGGGGGGGGAGGTGGAGGACAAGCTAGGTGCGCTCGCGTCATATCTGACATCCTACCCCTCCCTCCCATCCCTCACCATGGCGCAGATCCCCTCTCTACTCGCACAGTCGGATGTCGAGCAGGGCAATGATCCCGAAAGGGTACGCGATGCATTGTAGAACACGGCATGGCAAGGCGTAGAAGAGCACCGCGAAGCGTAGTATCAACCTAGTATTGCATTGTATGCCGTGGGTGGCATGGTACGGGAAATGACGCCAGCGCGGCAGCGGGAGCGCGGGTCGAAACGAGCGGAAGCGCGGTGATGAGGCCAGCGCTGCAGCGGGAGCACGATTCGGAACGAGCGGAAGCACGCCGGAATCGGCCCGGGAGGCTTCCCGGCCGGGCGCCAGAAGCAGAATCATACAGCATTTTCGAAAGAAAATGTGTATTGGAATGGCCTTTTTTCGGCGCCGCCTCGGACCCTGAGGTCTGATAGTTCTTATTTTAAGAACGGTTCTTATATATATAACATGATTGTTCGGATATTGATGATATTGTTCGATAACTACTCGTTGATCATGTTGTGAGCTATTATGTGATCTATGTCATGATGCCCTTCTGACATGCGTGGGTGAGCCGTTGTCCGCGTGTGTTTGCTACTTCGGATCCCCGTATCTTCTCGTCTACTCCGTCTTCCCCTTCCCCTCCTGACTCTTCTCCTTCTTCTGCCAGCATGTCTCATCCCCCTCCGTCTTGTCATTCCCGCCCCCTTTTCTTTGCCCCCCTCCACCCCCTTCCCCCCCTCCTTCTCCCCCATCCCCCCCCCTCTATCCCATCGCCCCTCTTCTTCTCCCCCACCCGCCCGCGAGAGCCTTTTTCGAGCTCTCGCGGCGCCGCCCGCCGCGGCGCCGTCGCGGGCGCCCGCCGCGTGGCGGGCGGAGACGGCGCCCCGCGGCGCCGTCGCGGGCGCGACCCTGGCGACGGGGTGGATGGGGGGCAGGGGCAACGTGAGGGGTAGATGGGGGGCAGGGGTGGAAGTAAACATTAGGAGGTGGATGGGGGGATGGGGGGCAGGGGCAACGTGAAGGGAACGTGATAACGATATAAGTGAGTGCAAGATGAGAGGGCGGCATCATGTGCACAGGGATATCTTGCGATGAGGAGGGGGAGAGGAAGGTGAACATGTGGGGCAAAAGTGAAGGAGATCGGGTGAAAAGGAAGGGTGAACGGACGCCCGCCTTCAGCCAGGCGATGCAAAGCAGATATTGGCCGACCGCCTGACGAGCCCGACGGAGCTGAACTACAGCACGGATATGGAGAGCCTACCAAATTTTAGGCTGCTCAAACGGGAAGAATCGTTTCTGGTTAAGCTTCGCATCAATGTTGTGCTGAAGCAGGGCCCCATCGTTCAAAAACCGTTGAAAGAGCTGCTGCAAGCCATCGCCGATGACAGCGAAGAATCGTGGAAGCTGGCAGGAGGCAAAACAAAATGGGCTGACACCACAGCAAAGCAGATACGCACGATGCTACGACACGTAGATCAGGGGTTGCTGAAATCTAAGGGCAAGCCGACTCCCGACTGGCTGAAGGCGTATGTCGAAGCGGAGGCCGAGGCGGGGAGGAGGGTAAACTTGTGTTTAGGATGGGCGGGACCAGATGTATGAGGGACGGGCGGGAGGGCCGGGTGGCAGTGGGAAGGATGAGGGGCGGGGAAATGCTGGTGGTGGGGGAGCGGGTGATTAAGATGAACGGAGTGGACGAGAGTGAGGTGGAATGGAGGAATGCCGTCCGCTCACATCGCGTTGCCCGTTCGCCTCGCGGCCCGATTTGACCCCCCCCCCCCCATGTCAGCCACTCCCGTCCATTCCTGATCCCATCCCGCCTCTAGGTCGCATCATGCCAGAAGAAGCACGATGACTACAGCTACGCGTGGAGCGAGAGCATGGGGGTGGCCCAGCCGCTGCGACGACGACGGCGACGACAGCGATGGCGATATAATAGGAAGTGGTGTGAGGTGAGTGGTGAAGATGATGAGGCAACGGTGGGGAGGACGTCGTGATGAGGAGATAATGATGAGGAACCTGTGAGGCGGGGCATCCCGCCGGGTGCCGATTTCACCTCCAATTCACCTCGAGTTTGCTTCGAACTTGCTTCGATTCACCTCCAATTCACCTCCAATTCACCTCCGCTTCACCTCGAATCGAATCCATACTCGCTCAAAACTCGCTGCGATCCACCCCCAATTCACCTCCAATTCACCGCCGCTTCACCTCCGATTCAGACCCCACTCCACTTCCGATTCATCTCCGCTTCACCGTTGGTTCCCATCCGTTTCGCATCCCGCTTGCGCAAGGCGGCGTACCGCAACTACAAAGGCGGCCCGCCCGAGTACAGCAACCCCATCAAGAGGCCGCCTGGCACTGACAGCGACGACCACATTGTCGCGCACTTCGACGACGGCGCAGAGTACGTCGTGCCTGGCGGGGGGGCGGGGGCGCGACGATTGTGGATGTGGATGTGGATAGGGGCTGGTAGGGTCGGGCGGCGGGGTGGGGGGTGGTGTGTGTGTGTGTGTGTGTGTGTGTGTGTGTGTGTGTGTGTGTGTGTGTGTGTTGTAGGGGTGGGGGGGGGGGGGAATCTGATAGTGCATTCAGAGATATAGATAGTGTGAGGATAGCTATAAGGAGGGATAGAGAGAGGGCGATAGAGAGAGAGATAGAGAGGGATAGAGAGAGATAGAGAGAGAGATAGAAAGAGAAGATATAGAGAGAGACAGAGAGAGAGCGAGAGAGAGAGAGGGATATAGAGAGAGAGAGAGAGAGAGATCTGGAGAGATGGGGCTCAGCCGAAATGTCACCGCGCGGCGGAGGAGGGCGCATCCGACCTGTCGTTGAGTATTGGTATTAGTATGGGCTGGAGAGGTCGGGCTTGAGGAGGGGTTGACGGGGTGAGTGGAGTGCGGGGGGGGGTCGTGATGTAGTCTCTGTCTACAGATACGGAGCGCAGCCGAAATGTCGCCGATGGGGAGCGCGGCTGAAATGTCGCGACCGCTCCGCCCTCCACTCACCCCGTGACCCCCCTCCAACACGACCTTTTGAAGCACAATCCTATTGGGTGATCACTCGCTCCTCGATCGCCCCACTCCATCCTTTTGCAATGCCCCTCTCTCCACCCGCCCCGCATCGATCAATCCACCCCATCTGTTTACGTGTTTCCTCCGTTTATCTTTTCCCTCGTTGAGTGCATGCATGGTCGGGGGGGGGGGGGGGGGGGGGGGGGGGGGGCGCGCGCCTCGCCAGGCATCGCGTGGAAGAAGTGGGAGGACATGGGCCTCGACAAGCGGCAGGGCAAGCCCGCCGAGAAGACGTTTTGGAAGGGCGATACGATCGACGGCAACAAGGTCACCCCCGATGAGAAGACACGGAGGGTGAAGTGGATGAGGAGTGAATGGGGGATTGATGTGCAGGCACGGTTGGGAGGATATGGGTGAACGGGGGTCGGGGCGACGCGGGCGCACGGGGCCCCGTGGATGGGGGGGGGGCAGGACAGCGGGGGGCGACAGCGAGAAATCGCGGCACGTGCAGAGGGTAGCAGGGTGCGGAGTGGAGCTAGACATGTTCGGGGTGAGCTAGAGATATGTTTGAAGGGGCGATCGTGAGTCAAGGAGTGAGGTGACTGCGCTGCGGTACCACAGGGAGCACAAGGCCACGGGCGTGCGAACAGAGTTTCTCGCCATCTTCGAGGCAACCGACTCTGGTAAGCGTCCAGGTATGATATGTAACATGACTGTGGTTGATGTGGCGAATATGGCTGCAGATATACAGTGGATCAGCACGCTTGCAGAGAAGTACGCAGCAGGGCACATTGACAAGGACGAACTGACGGCACAGAAAAACATCTACTTCGGCAAGGCAAAGAGAGCATATGCCAAACCAACGGGACCCGTTGCAAAACGTCCAGCTGGCAGGCCGCCGTCCAAGAAGGCGGCTGAGGATGACGAGGACAAGCCCGACGAGCTAGATCTGATGAGCAAGGAACATGAAGAGGGCGACGACGACAAAGAAGATGAGGAGGGCGACGACGATCCCGAAGATGAAGACGATGATAACGAGGAGAACGAGTACACCGAGGATGACGAGCAGCCACTGAAGCCGACGCTGAAGCGTGGGAAGCCAGCAGGGAAGGAGGCGGGTGAGCCTGCAACGAAGGCGGCCAAGGTGGTGCCACGTACTTACCCGCCCTTCCTGCCCCCCACCCCCCGCCCCTGAGAAGCTCGCTGGGGCGCCAATGTGAGGACTGAGTTCCGAGTGTTGAGCGGGGGCTTGAATGAGGTGGTGGAGGTGAACTGAGGGTGGTAAGTTGAGTGTGGTGGAGGGGTTATGAGGCATGTGGGGATGGGGGGGTGGGATGGATGGATGTAGGCATGGGTGACCGTGCATGGGGCACGTGTGGATCTGGGGCGGTAAATATTGAAGGGGATGGTGTCAGGACTGCGGGGTGGAATGGGCGATCGCCAGGTGGTCAAGCCGAAGCTCGCTCTGCGGCCCAAGCCCGCCGCCTTCGAGAGCTCCGAGGCGATCGCGCCCAAGGCGAAGGCGAAGGCCAAGCCGAAGCGCAAGCCCACGCCCGCAACCGCCGAGAGCGATGAGGCGGGCGGGAGGGGGGGTGATGTGGAGGGACGCGGCTGCGTTGGTGGTAAGATCTGATGGTGAGACGCGGGCAGTGGGGATGCACGGGAGAGGCGGAGCGGTGGGTTGGTGGGGGTGGAATGAGCGACGGGATGTAGTGACCGATCGACGGGTTAGTGGCGGCGCGGGTGCATCGAGGGATGAGTCTAGTATTGGTGTGTTGACCTGAGTGGCATCGCATGTGCATGTTTCCATGTCTGATTCACCCAGCCGCCCGTCATCCCGAGTGGCCTCGGCACGCCCCGCCGATAAGAGCGCGCGTCTGAAGGGCGGTGCCGCGTTCTTCTCGGCTGGGCTTGCGCCCGTGCGTCCACGGTCCGCCCTGTCCACTCTCGCCCCTCCCACCCGCGCTTGAGCCCGTTCGACTCGTCCACCCGCCCCTCGACCGATCCACTCGCGCATCTCACCGCGCCATCCCAGGACGAGAGCGCGGCCGACATCGCGAAGGTGATCGAGAACGTCCCGCCGGGCGACGTTGCAGCTGGCACAGGCTAGCATCGGGGGTTCGCATTCGCTCCTCGCCTGCCTCCTCGCCGACAGAGATATTGCGAGTCGGGTAGAGGATGCAGCGTGCGCGGGGTGGGGGAGCGGGCATCTGCCTGGATATGCGTAGGGCGATGGGTGGAGGGTAGATGGATGGATGACGGGATGAACGAGTGGGTGGATGGGGCGGAATGCAGGGGTGAACGGTGAAGGGGATGATTGTGCGCAGGGGGCGGCGGGTCATGATAGGTCGATGCGGGGCATGACCATCACTGCGATGAAAACGACAGATGCGACGTGTAAGACGATGCACTCAGAAAGGTGTGTAAGATGAGGATAGCATCAGATGCGGCGCCCACCCCCGTCCGCCAGAGGCCGCGCGTCGGTCGGGGCGGCCTCGTCCGACGTGATCCCCGACATGTGCACGGACTACGCGTGGTGATGCTCCTCGCGGCGCCATGGTGGGAGCGGGTGCGCGGGTCGGTCGGCCGATGCATGGGGGGCAGTTGGATGGTGAGAGGGCGGAGGGGTGGCTAGCACGTGTTATGACATGACGTCATGGGTGGATGGGCGGGGCAGGATACAGGCTGGAGAGAGGCGGGTGGGCGCACACCTTCGTTTCTGTAAGTTCGGTGCGGGGCGCAGCGACAGTGCTGCCAGCTTGGCCCCGACGTCAGACGCCTGCGGGGCCGCCAGGCCGACTGGCGCGACTCCGCGAGCTCGCACTTGCGAAAAGTAACTCGGCACTCACGGCCGCTCGCTGGGCGTGTGAGGTCATGTAAGCCACCCGCGCGAGGTGCTGTGCACCCGTCGTGCGATGTGTCATGTGAGCCACCCGCGCGAGGTGATGTACACCCGCCCGCGTGGCACCCGTGAGAGAGGTTACGCCTGGCATCCCATTGTGCTGCGTGTGATTCCCGACGCTTCGCGCACCCCGACGCTTCGCGCATCCCCGTCGGCCCGATCAGAAACGATGCCCGCGACAGTTGCCTGGGGGTGGCAATTTGGTGAACTTGCAACAATGGTCGAGTGTCGCAGCATCGGTGAAACCCGACGGCTGGCAATCCGTGACCGTCTCGCACCGTCCTCGCGCCGCATCGGGCAACGTCAGCGGCCGCTGAATTTGCCCGATGCGCGCGTGTGTCCGCCAACTACCATATTAGTGATGTTTGTGTATGGGGGGGGGCGGGGGGCGGGCGTGCGCGCGTTCGCGTGGCGTGGGCGCTTCGCCGCGGTGAAGTCAGCCGTCGGGCGATATTGGGGCAGCACGGGCCTTCGACATTCACTTATCCGCTGGGATGGGAATGCGGGGGGGGGGGGAGGGGAGATGGGGTGCTCGCTACAACGCGCGCGCCCATAATCCCACCAGCCCTCTGAGCGTCGGTGGTTTAGCGCGTTTCATCTTCCACGCATTGTTCTTCCCTTTCGGGGAGGGGTTTACCCCTCCCCCTACCCCCTCCCCACTGACCTGGACAGGGGGGGTGCGATCGGTCAGATCGCCCAATATCGACACCCCTCACGAGGATCGTGGCTCCTGGGGGGGGGGGCTGAAATTTAGGAACCCCCCTTTGTTGAACGATCTCCTCCAAGATGGCTTCGAGAGACGTCTTGGGCCCCCTCTTGGGCCCTGCGCGCGGGCGGGCGGAGCGCCGCCCGCCCGTCTGCAAAGCCCAAAAGCCCACCAAAACGTTCGAAGACACTTCCAATACGCCACCATGGAGGAGGACGAGGCGGATGGGGAGGAGGAGAAGGGGGAGGAGGAGGAGAGGGAGGATGGGGGAGAGGAGGAGGAGGAGAAGGTGGAGGAGAAGGCGGAAGAGGGGAGGGTAACAGCTGCCGACCATCGGCGCTCTTCGTTCGAGTGCCTGGTGTAGGATGGGCTGGTGGGGATATGCGAAGCGTCAATCATTGCTTGTGGACTTGAGCTCGGTAGTGTCGCGAGGGGGGGCGATGTACCCATAACTGCTTGCGAATGTGAGCTCAGCCAGAGGAGCGCCGCGTCGCCATCCCCGCCCTCGACGTTCCCCCCCCTGCAATCGCATTCCCATTCCCCTCCCCCCCCGTCCCCCCTTCTCCTCGATATCCCAGTGAGCGCCCCTCCAACTCCTCCCCGCTCTTATCGCCTTGCGACCCGCAGCACGTGCCTTAGGCTCTGGATGGCGAAGCGGGCCGCCAGCTCCCCACCCGTCTTTAAGGACATCCGCATTTACATCCGCAGCAAGCAGTTCAGTCCCCCTCGGCGCAGCCCAGCGCCCGAGATGTCCGACGGTCCCCCGCCCATGGCGCGCGCTGCCTGCGGCAGCGAGGAGCACTACACGTTCGACCCCGAGTGCTCCGCCCTTTCGAGACCGTGCGGGAAGCACGGGGGCATCCGCCCCGACGGGCGGCCCGTCGACCCCGTGGACCTCGGCGGCTCCACCGATGAGGAGGACCAGGCCCCCACGAGCCAGAGCGTCGGCATGTTCGCGGAGACGTTGCCTGGCATGCCCGCATTCGCCTCCGTCGGAGCCACGCCGATCGAGGGGGGGGCGGCATCGGCTCGCGACTTCATCCAGCGCCGCTGCGCAGAGGTCGCGGCCGCGCGGGCCGCCGGGAGCGACAGTGCCGCTGAGGAGGTGAAGCCCGCTGGGGAGGTGACGCCCGCTGAGGAGGTGAAGCCGCCCGCCAGGAGCGGCGGCGGCGCCGGCGCCGCTGAGGAGGTGAAGCCCGCTGAGGAGGTGACGCCCGCTGAGGAGGTGCAGCCGCCCGCTGAGGAGGTGACGCCCGCTGAGGACGTTGGAGGGCGCCCGCGCTCGGGGGCGCGCGGGCAGCCGCTTCGGAAGGGGGGCGAGGCGGCGCCGCCCTCGCCCGCGCTGGCGGCGCGATGTGGCCGCGCCCGCGCCCGCGCCCATGCGCCCGCGCGCACGCTCGCCGACGGAGTGGCGGCCGCGCGGGATCGCACGCGGTCCCCGATCTGCTCTCCGACGGAGTCGGCTGCCCCCCCGACGCCCAGCACCGTCGCGGGCGCCCCGCTGGGCGTCGCTGGCGATCCCACTCCCGCAACTCCGCTGGGACAGACGGGCGCGCCTCCCCCCGCGCCTCAGCCCCAGGCAGACATCGAGAACACGTTCGCACAGGCGCTGGATAATCTCTCGTCGCTTGGCGATGCCAGCGCCTGGGACCGCGGGAGGGCCGCAGTGTCGGCATTGGCGAAGATGCTGTCGCAGGTCAGGGAGGGTGACGACGCGGCTAGGTTGGCCGAGCTCGTGATGATCGCGCAGGGCGAGGTGGCCTGCAGGGATGCCAAGCGCCACGAGGCAGCCGACGCAGCGGCAGGCATGACAGTCCAGCCGCCCCAGAGGCTGCAGATCCCTGTGCTGGCCCCAGTGGCAGGCGCGACCGCTCCCGCCATGTCGGCGGCGCCCGTGGTCGCGCCGACGCCCCCGCAGCCCGCGGCCATCCCGACGCCGAAGCAGCACCTGGCGGCGCACGGCATCATCCCAGAGCCCGCGTCCTGGGCCGACGGCAGGAGGAGACGCTGGAAGTCGGAGCTGCTGCAGTCGCCACCGAGTGATGATGAGGAGGAGACGCCGTGCCTGCCCCAGTTTCGAGCTGGAGCCGAGGCGGAGACCCCGTGCAAGCTGGGGCCATGGCATTCGACGTCAACGGAGGTCTACCCGCCCGCTCGCGGGCTCAAGGTGCCGCCGCCCGCCGCCCCCGTGTCCAGGGTCGATCGGCTCCTCCAGCGGATGTCCCCGATCGAGGACGTCACGGAGACCCCCTTCCCCGCGGTGTACGACGCTGCCAAGGACAGAACGGGGCTGGGGGTCAAGGAGAGGATGACTAGAATATGATGAGGATGACTCCCCTCAGCCTAAGCTGAGGAGGGTGGGGATGATGTGGTAGTGCCGACGATGACGACGACCACGACGACGACGGCGGCGACGACGACGACGATGGCGACGACGGTAGTGACGACGACGGTGAGTTGAGTAGGGTAGGGGTCAACGACAACGGGGGGATGTGCCATCTCTCCCCCGCCTCCCGCGAGGACAACATTCCCTCGCAGGTGGTGGACGGCATCACGGCAGAGGACATCGCCACGGCATGCCGCTTCAAGGCCAGCCCCGTGGCCACTGCCGTGCCAGCCAGCTCGCTGCTGGGCAAGGTGTCCCCCGCAGTCGGCGGCGGCGACGTCGCTGGTGGCAGCGCCCCAGCGGTGCTGGACGTCAAGGTGCCAAGCGACGTCATCTACAAGCAGGACTTCAGATAGTAAAAGCACTAACCCTCATTGAGCCCACGACGTTGACGCGTGTTCGGTGAGCTATGGGCGTTAACGCCCACAGTTCACCGAACGTTTGTCGACGCCCCACGGGCGCTGGTTCGTGCCAGATATGGCACTGGTTCGTGCCATATATATATGTATATATAGATGGCACGAACCAGTGCCATGCATGGCGGGACGTCAACGAGTTATAACTCACCGACGCCCCGCCATGCACTGGTTCGTGTATCCCTCAGGACGTGCTGGACGAGCTCAGCCGCGCGCAGCGCGCTATTCAGATGGGTGCTGACGCGCTGTGCGCGGATGCGCTCCAGGACAAGCTGAAGAACTTCTACGGCCTCGGTGTGATGAGCAACCTTCGGGCGCTCCAGCACGGCGACGCAGGTCCCGATGGCCATGGCGATGCGTCTGCCGACGCCGCTGAGAAGCGGGCGAAGAAGATGGCGGAGGAGGAGGAGATGTGGGAGGAGCTGAAGCGCGGCAGTTTCATGTTCCAGACGCGGGGCGAGAAGATATCGTCGATGTGGAACCGCGCGCTGGCGGCCGACAGCAAACTCAAGGAGGACTACAAGAACACGCTCGGCCTCCCGAACAAGGCCAAGTTCAGGGCCGACTGGGGCGAGAAGCGCTACAAGCAGTTCTGGGAGAGGCGCTCGAAGACGACGACGAACAGAAAGTCGGAGAAGCTGAGTGGGAAGTACCTGGCGCTGGCCAGGATCGCCCACAAGGAGGGGGGAGGGAAGGACGGGCTCAAGGCGGCCACCACGTACGCGACGAATTGTATCATCCTGGGCAAGCACTGGGTGAAGTGGGACTCAATGACGAACACGCTCAAGTTCTACTACGTCGAGCACGAGATCTCGGACGAGTACGTCACGGCCTGGACGGCGCATGAGGAGTGGTGCAATGCGCCGCAGCCTGTCCAGGACGCCCTCTGCCTCGAGGGCGGCGGCGCGGCAGGGCCATCAGCGATGACGGCTGACGGCAGCGATGGTGCATCGACGTGCGGCGGTGCACTCGCCAAGGCGAAAGCCAAGGCGAAGGGCAAGGCTGCTGCAGTCATGAGGAGGCCCGCTGCAGCCCATCGCGATGATGAGGCGGATGAGGAGGCGGCGCTGGTTGACACGACGGCGCCCGAGGCGGGGGAGCTTGAGGAGGCGGGGGGCGCCTGTGAGGAGGCTGGTGATGACGACGACGGCGAGCCCCCAGTCAAGCGAGAGAAGACGTCCCTCGACGTCGCGATGGCCGACTTCAAGAAGGAGAAGTCGTTGTTCCGCGGGCTCATGCAGCAGACCTCCACGACGTTGGACCTCATCGAGTCGAACTCGGAGCGGGACTGGGCCAAGAACGAGCAGAACCGCGGGGCGCTGGAGAGTGCCCGGCAGACGGTGCCACGGGCATGAAATCGACCCCGCTGGGCGACGATGCGCGACCACTCGATCGAGCCAATCGTGGCGCTCGCCCGCCTCCGCCACCTACGAACCACCTCTCCCCCACGCTTGCCCTCCCCTGCCTGCCCAGCCCCCTCCCGCTGGGCGGCGTCCGTCCTTGGCCGCAGCGCCGCGACGGGGCCGAACGCGAGCTCGCCGATCCTGGGCGAATCGGGGGGTTAGCGAGGGGATGTTCGGGACTGTTTATGATATTTGTGTTTGTGTATGCATGTGTGTTGTTGTGTGTGCATGCGTGCGCGTGTGTAAGTGTTCGTGTGCGTGTGTGTGTGTGTGCGTGGCGTCGTAGGCGCGCTAATATCTGACGGGGGTAACGGAGGAGGAGAGGCGCGCGCGGGTGGGGTGTCCGCCAGGTGCAGACAGCGGTGAACAGCGCTGCGGCCTTGAAGGAGCTCTTGGCCGTCAACGACTACGGTGACATGAAGGCCCGCATCGGCGCGAGCCAGCTGGAGGTGAACTTTCAGAAAGGGGCCACGGCGCTGAAGGAAGGGGGGCGATGAGGAGGAGGACAAGACGATGACACACGAGGGAGATGGTCGATGAAGACATGTAATGCCGAGGATGATGATGCAGATGGGGATGTCTGCGAGATGTGGTATGGGGTCGAGGAGGGGGGGTACGAGATGAGGGGTGATGGTCGAGGGTTGATGAGAGGGGGAGCGGGATCAGGGGTGGCGGTAATGGGGAAGATGATTGTGAAATGATAGAGAGTAGCATGTCAGGGGCGGGCGCGCCTTCTCCTGCTGGCTCCCAGGAGCCGCTCAAGAACCTGCAGACGGCGGTGTCGAGGATCCTGCGCATGCACAAGCAGACGCTCGAGCAGATCAAGAAGCAGACGAGCAAGGCGGGCAAGCGGCAGCGCCAGTCAGCCTGAGCCTACCCTTGCGGGACGAATGAAGGGTTTGGAGGGTCAGAAAGGGAGGATGTAGATGAAATGTTTGGAGGGTCAGGAAGGGAGGATACCTTTGAGTCCGCTTGGTGCAAGCCAGAGCATGTTAGTGATTGGCCGCACTCAGTTTTCGATGTGAGTGCGGCTCGATCGAGCTCGGGTGCATTTGCTAGCGCGTTTTTGTGTTCTGGTTGTCGTCAGTCGGCGTTTCTCTTCAAAAAACAGCCTCATACATTGTTAAACGTGTGTGGAACTGTTTTGTGAAGAGAAACGTCCGGTGAAAGACCGGTGAACGGACCGGTGAATCACATGACCGTTCACCGGTGAACGAGCGGTGAAGGGAGATCGCTCCCGCCCGATACATCCCCGAAAAACGCATAGTTCACCGGTGAACGAGCGGTGAACGGTGACCGGTGAACGACCGGTGAACGACCGGTGAACGACCGGTGAACTCACAGGTGACATCGCCAGGTGTGTTTGTACATGTGATTGCGTTGACTTTTTAGATGCAGAGTGCGCCCGAGCTCACAGTTTGCAGTTGAGTTTGCAGCTGAGTTAGTGCACATCATGATGTGCACGGCGCTGGCGAGATGGCGCCTCAATCTTTTGGCATAGGCCCCTGGCTGGGTGCATTTGCAGGCGAGGTGCAGGGCTGCACCAGCGAAATGTATGCTTCGGGGCAGTGCCGTTCGGTGCTCCAGCAGCGACGCGACTGCTGGAGTCGAGAGATCGGGGGCCCGCCTGGGCCGACGTTTGCACTGGTGGCGGGAGGGTTCGAGGGGCGATGAGAAACGTACATCGGTGAGTGCTTTAGGTACCTACTGCACATGATTAACGTGTCTGCACATGCGTGGCTATGCAACCATACGCGCATGCATAACCGTACGTGCTCACACCATACGTTTCACATTATGTCATGTACTTGTGTCTACCGAAGCACACGCGATGCGACGTTGGATTGTCAGCGACTGGTACGTTCGAGCGATCGAAATGCGATGCGTCAATAAATCGTACACGACGTCGAAGTTTCGGCTCAACTTCTTCCGTAGGGGGGTCGTTTCGCCAATCGAACATGATGCACCAACCGCCACGACGACGACGACGCCATGGTGTCCCCGATGCGAGTGCCCCCGAGCTCGATCCAAGACAGGCGGGGTCGAAACTGTTCGATCTGATCTTGGACATGTACTCGCAGTGTGCTCCAGTGTCTGCAAAGGATGTGTGCGTCATGTGTCACTATTTACACTTGGCTGGTGTTGAGGGGGCGTACTTCGAGGATTATGGCATGGCCCCTGGGCACCAATCTGGCAAATACAAGCATCACTTGAACAGAATGTTGCCAACGACGTGCCCAACCACCCGTGTAACAATGCCGTCATACGTTCGTGGTCATGCAGAGCAGGGTTCCAGGAAAGTACCGTTTACACTCTCATACGCATCAGTAGCTAAGGAGATGTCCCTGACACCACAAGCACTTGCTCTTCTAGAAAACGGAGACTACGAGAACCCGAATTCCCCACTTAACCTACCATGTTACAGAGACAACGTACTGACGAAGACATGTGCAGACGAGACTGGGAGGTTGCCGCTGCCTCTTGCCGTCTATGTGGACGGCGTGCGGTTCACGGCCCTGCAGGCTGGGCGTAGTGACAGCATTCTCGTTGCGACGTGCGTCAACCTCTTGACGAATAAACGTCATGTCATCGGTGTTCTGCGTCAGCTCGACATGTGCAGGTGCGGGTGTAATGGGTGGTGTTCAGTATTTGTATTTCTTTCGTACATTGCATGGGTGATCGGCGCACTTGTTCAAGGGAAGGTGCCCGATACGAAGTGGGACGGTAGTGATTGGGCTGACGGGGAGGAGCGAGGGGCGATGAATGGGCAACACGACTTCGGGTTCAGGTGCATGTTGTTATACGTTAAGGGCGATTGGAGCGAATTTGCAAAAACGTTTGGTTTGGGATCGCGGGGGAAGATTTTGAACCCGTGCCCCATATGTACGACCGACAAGCCGAATATGCACGCGTGCTACGATTGTATGAACACTGGAGGCGTGATGTTCACAGAGCGCACGTTGCTGGATTACGAGCGCGCGTGCAAGAAGTGCGAGATTGATGTGCGAATCGATTCGGAAGACGTTCGCATTCGGGTTGTACGAGCACTGGTATATTACAAGGCGAAAAAGGGCGCGGGGAACCACGGGCGGGCCTTGAAGCACGATGTCGTTGATCTTGGCCTTCGTTGTGGCGACCGCCTCGAACCTCACGTAGGGATGGTAGACATCAGAAACATCGATGAGGTAGGGTTCAGAGGCGTCGCTAAATTTTGGAGGGTGCACAAAGACGAGAAACACCGACTGATGGACTCGGTGGCTCACCGCTGCCCTTTATTCAAGCAAGAATGGGGGACGAGCCCTGCAACAACGATGGCCATCGACAGTCTGCACACAGTCTACTACGGCCCCATCACTCGGTGGGCCAGCACGGGATTGTGGAGATTAATTAAATTGAACCCATGGAAATACACAGGGGACAAAGACACGGTTTATACTAAGTGTTGCCAACGCATAGAAGCTGATATGTTCACGTGGTTCGATCAGAAACAGATTGCACATGACCGTCGCCTGGGAGGGCTGACAATTAAAATGCTCGGTTCTGACCGCGGAATGATGGACGACGGGGCCCGCCTTCACCCAGGCACCATGTTAAAAGCGAAGGCTGCTGAATCGAGGGTGCTCATGGATTTCACCAGGTGGGAATTGGAAGGTAAGGGGGCTGGAATGCCACTGCGGGAGCCTCTTTTAGCTGCTGCGACTGCCATGGACGAGTGGCTTGACGTTTTCGAGAACGCAGACACTGTGCTCACCGCCCCCCAGTACCAGAAAGCAATGGACAGTTGCAAGAAAGTTCTTATATATTCAGCAGATGCTAAAATCGAGTTCGTGCCAAAGCACCACCTGTTCGCCCACGCGACTGTCAGGAACATGGACGAGCGACATATCTCAACGTGACACGGGCGGAGGGGACATGATGTCATGGCTCTCGGGTGGTACGCGGGCGACGGCCCAGCGCTGACCGATAACCATAGCAGCATGCCCCCTCGCCCCCGTGCTACATGATGAGGCATGTTGCCAGGAGCAACTGGATGGGCAATGTAAAATTCTATTCCACGTTCATTGACGAAACACTGAACCTTACGCTCAGGAACTGCGCCCAGCGGGCACATAGGTTGACGTTCGAGGAATCGATTTTTCAATGTGTGCAGATTCAAGCAGTACTAAATCCCAACAGCAACTTTTTTGGGTCGGTTGAGTTTGCGAACCGGCGGGCTGCGGACCCATGGCGTCCGTGGGCCTGAACAACGGCGTCCCCGAGTGGATCGTGGATATCTGCCCGAAGGCCTGCCATTCTTCATTTTCTTAGGGAGGAGCGGGTGCATCGGGCATGGGAGATGGGCGTTCTGAAGACAGTGGAGATCAGAGGCATTTGAGGCCAGCCTGGAGGGATTACGGGGAGGGGCGATGAAAGGAGGTAGAGGGCTGGCGGGATAGACTATGCAGGGATGGAATATGGGGAGAGGAGAAGAAGGACGGGATAAGCGAATCATCGCGGCAACGCAGTGAGAGATACGCGATATGGAGACAGCGGGGAGCAACGGTGTGGGAGATCAGCCAGGATGGAGAAACAGACAAGGTACAAGATCAGCCCTACGCTCCCCTCCTGCAGGAGGGGGGGCATAGCGCTGATGCGTGCACTCACCTAGTTGATACATCCCGCCCGAAACATCATTATCCATTGCCTCAGTCGCTCTGCGCACTTCCCCATGCTCAAGTTATGCAGTCTCATCCCGTCTCCACTGCATTGCCGCGCTGCCTCCTCCGAGGGCCCAGTGGACTCCTTGACGCTGAACGCCTCGAACTCCGCCTGGCTCGTGGACCAGTGCAGGCAGCAGGCGCTGCGAATGCATTGTGATGACTTGCTCTCGTCTGGCTAAGTGTGACACTGCAACGTGCGTTCGAATCCTCGCCGTGTCCAGGTAGGACGGCAGTGCACCATGTGTCGCCATTGTCCATGCCCCCGTGTCTGTGCATGGCGACAGCGCGCGCTGTGTCGCCGTGGTGCCGCCAGGATTGTCGAGTTCGGATATTCTCGGGCCTCTGGGGGGGTCGACTTATGAACCAGAGCGCTCAATGAACAAAAAATGTTAACTCGTTTTGTCTCGGACAAGCCCGCATCTGCATTGCCCCCCGCGCGCGTGCGCACCGAATGTGTCGGGCACGACCCTAGGCAACCGACTGTTGTTCCCACCCCCGTGCATCACCGCCCCCCCTCCCAATCTCGTAGGTTCAGTCTCCTTGACCCCCCCCCAGCTGAGCCGCCCTGCAAACGCCAGTCTAGATCCATCTATCCCACTCGCTCGCTCTCTCTCTCTCTCTCTCTCTCTCTCTCTCTCTCTCTCTCTCTCTCCCTCTCTCTCTCCCTCCCTCGCTCTCCATCGCACGGTATATCCCCCTCGCTATGCCCCCGTCGCGCCCCCCCTCTCTCCATGCACACTCTATATCGCGCCGCATCTCCCCTTGCATATGTGTGTAGATCCCCGTCTATGTCTGCGTAGCTAGGCCCTTCCTTGTCTGCGCCAACCATGCGCAGGCGCACGCGCGCGCGCCCGTGCATTGACATGTGCATGCACACACGCACACATATACATGTGTATACATTTTTATATATATATATGTATGTATATTACACATATGTAAATACATACATATACACGGACGTGCACACGCACGCACATGCACATTCACATATACACATGGGCTCTTATGTACACATATACATACAACCACACACGGACATGCACATGCACACACATTGTCGTTATATGACGCGTGTTGGCGGCCTTCGGGGCGCCAACGCACCGATATCGTTGGGCTGCGGCGCGTGGCGCCGTTAGAACTCACCACAAGTGCTTTGCAAGTCTTGACGCTTCGCGTATCCCCGCCATCCCGTCCTACACCAGGCACTCGAACGAAGAGCGCCGATGATCGGCAGCTGGTCTCCTCCCCTCTTCCGCCTTCTCCTCCGCCTTCTCCTCCTCCTGCTCTCCTCCTCCTTCTCCTCCTCCCCCTCCCCATCCTCCTCTTCCTCCTCCTCATCCTCCTCCTCCATCTCCTCCGCCTCTTCCGTCTCCCTGGTGGCGTAGTGGAAGTGTCTTCGAACGTTTTGGTGGGCCCCTGGGCTTCGCGGGCGGGCGGGCGGCGCTCCGCCCGCCCGCGCGCAGGGCCCACGAGGGGGGCCAATACGTGTCGCGGAGCCATCTTGGATGAGATCGATCGACGAATGCGGTTGCTAAATTTCAGCCCCCCCCCCTCAGAGCCACGATCATCGCGAGGGGTGTCGAATTTTAGCCCCCCAGGTGTCGATCTTGGACGCTCTGGTCGATCGCCCCCCCCCCTGTCCAGGTCAGTGGGGAAGGGTGTAGGGGGAGGGGTAAACCCCTCCCCGAATGGGAATTCAGAGGGGTGGAAGAGGAAACGCTCTGAACCACCGACACCCAGAGGGCTGGTGGGATTCAATTCGGATCAGACGCTCGGGCCCGTGTCGCACTCGCCTCAGACTCGTCGCAACGAATGCGCGACCGTCCGATCCCCGAAATGCAGCCGCTTTGGCTCAATACGTTCTAGTTCAGGATGGGCCAGTCGGTGACGGCCCATCTTAGCGAGCCCGCGTCTCCCCCTGGCTCTGGGGAGCCGCCCATGCAGTGCGACGCCGAGCTGGAGGCGGTGGTCATCAATGCCTGCATCCCGCGCCTGCCCCGCGCCTTCGAGACACGGATCAAGTTCACGGTGCCAGTCTGCATCGAGTTCCGTCGCGACCCGACCAGCGACGGCGACGCCGACATGGAGGACGCGGAGGCTGCCCAGCAATGCTTCGACGCTGCCAGGGAGTGCGTGACCAGGCTGTCCGTCGGGGGCGCCACCAGGGAGCCAATGGGGGATCAGGGGGCGCCTGCGCCGCCGAAGCGCCCAGCAGACTCGGACGCTCCGCAGCCGCAGGTCGTCCGCCCGCCGAAGCACGCGAAGTTGCAGGCAGCCCTCGCCGAAGGTTGGCCACAAGTGATCACCGCCCCAGCAGCAGCAGCCAACGAGGATACCATACACATCCGCCTGAAGGGTTATGTTCCGAGTGGTGGCGCATCGTCATCATCATCGGGGGCGCGCGTGCCGCAGCCGCCCTCGCATCCCCCGCCGGTCGTCGCGCCGCCCGAGCCGCAGCTCGTGCCGCAGCGGCCCTCACATCCTCAGCCGAGCGCTTCATCGCACCCGCCGCCGCTCGTGCCGAAGCGCGTGGGGGTGCAGCCCGAGTCCGAGCCGCAGATCGTGCAGATGCAGCCTCATCAGCCCGACCATCCCCCGCCACGTGGCACTGCGCCCGCGGCCGTGGAGACGCAGCATCAGCAGCCCGACCATCCCCTGCCAAGTGGTCAAGTGCCCGTGCCTGCGCCCAAGAAGAGCCCAACGGGCCGCGTCGGGGCGACGGCGAGGCGGCTGATGCGCCCGCGTCGGAGCGACGGCGGCACCGCCGTCGCCCCTGATGCGCCGATCGCGCCAGCTTCGGGCGACGGCGCCGCCCCTCCTGAGGCTCCGAGCACGCTCACCTCGGCCAAGAAAGACGGGCCGCGGGACTGTTCGGTCGTCAGCCTTGTTTCGCCAGGTGATGGTAGCATAGCCAAGGCGCTCGGGCAAAGCATAGCTAGAGGCCTAGCAATTGCACGACGGCGCTCGGGTAGCCCACCACTCGGTCCCTGGGACCCGCTTAGGTTTGGATTTGCTCGGGTTGACGACCCAACAATCCCAGCTCATAACCCGCTCGCGGGCACTGATTCGATCCCGTTTCGTAGGATGCCTAGCAGCCGTCGCAGCACCGTGCCGCTGACCGAGCGCAGCGATGTGCCGCCAGCGGTGCCGCCAGTGGTGCCACAGTCAGCCACGGGTGCTGAGCTGGCCGATGCGCGAGCTGCCGCTATCGATGTGCCGCCAGAGGATCGTTAGGGTGCACTTGCTGGGTGTGATCTTCTTAGGGTATGGGATGTGGGACGGAGTCATGTGATGAGTGTGGGTGGTAGGGATGCGATGAGGGGGGCAGTGCGCGGGACGCAGTGCAGTTATCATCGGCGCTTTGCCGTCGCGTATTCGGATGCATCGTCGGCAATTGGCCGTCGAGTTTCGGCGTTCACATCTCACTTGGAGCCGCTTGGAACACAGTGGTGAAACGTGGTTGTCCATATTCCATGCCGATCTGCATGTGCTCATCCGTCCTGCTTCTGTCCACCCCCACACCCAGTTCACCGTTCACCTCGCTAGGCGGACGGATAGATGGTCAGTTGTCTATCCAATCATACGTCCACGTGTTCATTCCCCCATCCTCGCTCCGCTCAGTCGTCGACCATGTCCGCCCAACTTGCCACCGTGCGTCTCCCAGGTCCCAATCCGCCTCCACGTGCCCACTCGGCCGCCGTCGTGTTGATCCCCGAGCCGCATCGCACCCCCCTCTCATCATGTCGCCCTTGCCCTCGGCCCCGCCTCGACCCCCCCCCCGTCGGCGCGCGCGGGGGGGGGCTCCAGCGCGGTAGGCGAAGCGTTGGTACGCCGACCCGAATTTCACCCGCGACTTGGACGCCTTCGAGCTCTGCTGCGGCCACGGCGGCATCACCAGTAAGATCAACGAGCTGGGGGGGCGAGCCCTCGGCATGGACAGGACATTGGGGCATGTTTGGGTGTGCGTGTTGGTCGTGCAATGTTGTGCGTCATAGGACTAGCCCCATGCGCTGACAATCGTGCGTCGTCCTTGCTGCCCCCGCCCCGCCGTGCAGCACGCGCGGCGAGGGCGACGACTGCGACGGCGACGGCGACAGCGGCAGCGACGGCGACGACGACGGCGACGCCGACGGGGCACCACGCAGCTTCCCGTGCCAGGAAGACGAGCCACGAGAGCGAGGACATGTGCACGCTGCCTGGCATGCTGATGGCCACGCACGCCGTCTTGCGCATCAAGGACGGCGGCGCCTTCTGGAACTCACCCGAGTGCAAGACTTGGCTGAACATGTGCATTGGACATACCAGGATGTGGGGAGCGGTGTTTGCCGAGATGTCGTCGAATTGGGGGTCGCGCCGAAATGGTTGTCGAACGTTGGTCGCGGGTGTGTCATAGGGAGTTTGCATGTGCCGACAACGGCGGAGGCGACGACGACAACGGCTACGACGACGCCGACGACGACGACGGCGACGACGACCACGGTGGCGGTGACGACGACAACGATGACGACGACGGCAACGGCGACGACGCCGACGACAACGACGGCGACGACGACGATGACGACGGCGACGACGACAACGACTGCGGCGACTGCGGCGGCGACGACGACGACGACGGCGGCGACGGCGACGGGGAGTGGGGTCAGTTGGAACGTCGCCGAATCGGCCCACCCGACATGTCGGTGAGCACAGTGATGCATCGTATGTGTATGCGTCGCGTTAGCCGTGCATGTGCTGCGTGCGCGGCGGTGCGGTTGCGGTGATCTCAGGCGCACGTCGTGTTTCAGCCCAACGTATACGTTGGGCGGTGACTCAACGGTGAACCATCGGTGAATTCACACTCGCTCCCCTCACCCGCCCTGCATGGTGCTCGATGCCCTCTCCCAATCCATTGACGATACACCCCGTCATACACCGATGTATCCCCCTCCCGCCGTCGCCCGCCGATCACCGCCCCACCCCGTCAGCCAGGCGCAGCAAGGCGAACCTCGAGGGCAACGATTGCAGGATCGACGTCGCGGAAGCCAACCACATCGCGTACTTCCTGTCGGGCGCTCGGTAGGTGGATTGAGTTGGGGATGGATGGGGCAAGTGAGCGGGTGGACACATGGGGTGGGCACATGGTTGGTGTATGGCGAAGAGATAGGACGATGGGATGGATGGGTGAAATGACGGTGTAGGGCGAATGAGTAAGCCGATGGATTGGAGCACACTGCGCGAGTTCATTGTTTACCCCATGTACTTCATTTCACCCCCGTTCATTCCCTTCACTCCGTCCTCGCACTCCTCGCCACCACATCCCCATCCAATCACTTCTCGAGCCCAGCACATCACAATGCATCCACCAAGGTCATTCCTCTTGACGGTGGCGTGGGGCAGGGGGGTCTTCACTTGCACGGAGCAGCCGCAGGGGAGCATGCTTATAGATTTCCTGAAGAGTCTGGCCCAGCACCCCGACCTCAAAAACTTCACGACCTACTTGGGGTGGTTCGGGGCCCCCTCCGTCAAGCCGCTCACCGTCATGACGACCATTCCGCACTCGCAGGCCCCCCCCCCCGAACCCCCCGTTAGCATTGCGTGCCGCTGGTGTAACCCCCATTGGTCTCTCATCCGTCATCCCCATCTTCCTCCATGCACGCTCCCCCCCGCCCCGCGGCGCTGTCGGTCCTCGCTGGGCGGCCCGTGTCGGGGCGGCGCGGCGGAGGGGGGGGGGCCCTGCACGGCGCCGCTCAGCGACAACGGTATTCCGCTGGGCGGGTGGAGTGGGTGCGAGACGACGACGACGACGACGAGGACGACGCTGACGACGACGACGAGGATGCGGACGACAACAGCGACGACGACGACGACGACGACGGCGGCGGCGACGACGACGCTGACGCCGACGACGGCGACGCTGCGATGTTGACGCGCGTGTCATCGCGTCGGAGGGGGAGTCGGATGGATAATGAGATGGAGACATAAGGAAACGGCATGGATAGGAGGTCTCTTGCATCTCCCCCCCCATAGTTCCTCGTCCATGATGGTGCTCATCCCCCCCGCCCTCTCCCTGCATGACGGAGGGGTGGGGCGTGGTGAATAATTCGGCGGGGTGTGAGTTATCCCGCTCGAGTAGGCTAACTCGCATCCCGCTTTCAGTGTCTGGAGCGGTGCCGCGCAAGGCCCACGGCCCTCGGGCGGCTCGGGTGCGCCCGCAGCCCTCTCGGGGGGGCGAGCCATAGAACGCGGCGGCAACCCTATGCCATCTCCGTCCGCTGCCCTCCGCTCTCCCATCTCATTGCGTGCGTCCGCCCGCATCCCCCATCCACCTGCGCCACCTCCCCCCATCCGTGCTCGCCCGCTCCTCGCCCCGTGCCCGCTGACCGCCGCCCCCTGGCCCCCGTGCCCATCGACCCCCTTCCATATGATAGCAGATATCGTCTATCATTCTCACTACCTCACAGGTGGGATTCTACATCGGCACGCCGGGCAGGAAGGCTAGCACCGCGAAGGTGCACGACGCTGCCGAGACGCGGCCGACTCCGCTGTACAAGGCGGGCGGAGAACGATGGATGGCCAGATAAGGCGAGGGATGTGAACGCTGACGCAAGGTCGATGATGGCGGGCGCGTGTCATCTCACCCGAGACATTCGAATGTCTTGGGTGAGATGACACGCGTCGCGACGACGAAGACGACTTCGGCGATGGCGACACCGACAACGCGGCCGATGAATCATACATACACATTCGTCGTAATAGCGGTGAACCAGCGGTGAACCAGCGGTGAACCAGCGGTGAACCATACATAACCATTCGTCGTAATAGCAGTGAATCAGCGGTGAATCGGTGGTGAATCAACGGTGAATCGGCGGTGAATCGTCAATACCTCATCAATAATCTTTGATTATGTAGCTGATTATGTGCAGAGAGACATACTCCTCTGCACATTCTCCGCTAAATAATCATCGTCGTCGACGTTGTCGTAGTCGTCCTCACTTTCGTTCATATATCCCTCCACCGTCGCCCTCATCACCGTCGTTTCCTGGCCCTCACTCCCCACTCTCCCGTCGCCCTTCCCCTCAGCATCGTCATGTCTGCGCCCTGCCCTTTTCTTTCCATCCTCTCTCTCTCTCTCTCTCTCTCTCTCTCTCTCTCTCTCTCTCTCTCTCTCTCTCTCTCTCTCTCTCATTCGGCGCGCCGCCGCGCCAGGTGGAGAGGCGGGTTTCCACGAGGCCGCGGGCCAAAGGCTGGCGCTCTGAGTGGGTGACTGGCAACAAGAAGGAGCAGAAGGCATCGGAACGATATCCGACTGCCTTCTGCTCCGCTGTAGCTGCCCTTTTGGTCCCCTCGCTCCGCGAGGACCAGTGACTCAGTTCCCCCTTCACCTCGTCCCCGCACCATCTCATCATCCTCACTCGTGTCGGGTGTGCGCATGTTTTGTCGTGGAGTGTATCACATCGCGAACCTGCGTGATTTCGCGTTGGTGATAACTCCACGACAAAACGGTTGCCAGTATCGCTGACATCATGCACGCATGGCGAAAACTTACTTCAAGGTAAGTTGTCACCCATGTGTGCATGCCCTGTGCGAGCCCGACCATATAGTTCATTCGAGTGCAGTGCAATCGATTGCTGCCGATTGCACTGCACTTGAATTATGTTCGAAATCCTGTCCAATCGCTAACTTGATGGGTCATTACTCTTATTGTCAGTCCTCCCTTCTTTTCCTCTTCACTGTGCTATCTGCACATCGGCGCGCCGTTAGGACAATGTGCATGTAATGTGAGGTGAGAGGTTAGCGGAGTGGGACGGGCTACGAGAGGTTGACGTATTGGAGATCAATTGTGCGATGACACGTTGAAGGTGGGAATATGGAAGGGTGAAGGGATGGCAGTCTCGCTTCCGCCTGTACCGTGCGATGCCCCGTGCGCCACGCCTGTGGCCAGTGTGCAATATACTTGCTACAATCAGGCGCGCGCGGGCACAATCATGAGAAATAATGAATTTTGCTCGTTGACAACGGCTTACCCACGCTGGTAATACTTTAATATCTGAGTTGTATGTGTTTCATATGTTTCAGATCACGATCGTTCCTAACATAAGATCTATGGTTCTTATTTTAAGATCGCGGCATGTTCTTAAAATAAGATCTATCCGACCCCAGGGCTGCCGGCCCTGCCGGCCCTGCCGGCCCTGCCGGCCCTGCCGGCCCTGCCGGCCCTGCCGGCCCTGCCGGCCCTGCCGGCTCTGCCGGCCGCTGCCGGCCCTGCCGGCCACTGCCGGCCCTGCCGGCCCTGCCGGCCCCTGCCGGCCCTGCCGGCCCCTGCCGGCCCTGCCGGCCTCGCCGGCCCCTGCCGGCCCTGCTGGCCCTGCCGGCCCTGCCGGCCCTGCCGGCCCTGCCGGCCCTGCCGGCCCTGCCGGCCCTGCCGGCCCTGCCGGCCCTGCCGGCCCTGCCGGCCCTGCCGGTCGCTACCGGCCCTGCCAGCCTTGCCGGCCCTGCCGGCCCTGCCGGCCCTGCCGGCCCTGCCAGCCCTGCCAGCTCTACCGGCCCCGCCGGCCCTGCCGGCCCTGCCGGCCTTGCCGGCCCAAACGGCCCTGCCGGCCCCTGGCATTCCCCTGGCCTTACCGGCTTATACCAGCCCTATACCAGCCCTATATACCGGCCTATACCGGCCTTACCGGCCCTGCCGGCCCTTAAGTACCGGTCCTACCGGCCCGGCCCTACCAGCCCGTTACCGGCCCAGCCGGCCTTGCTGGACTTATTATGATGATGACGATGATGATGATGATGATGACGACACTGATGATGATCATGATGATGATGATACTGACGATTACCATGATGAGGTTGATGATGATGAGGGGAGGAGAAGGGATGGGATGATCATGATGATGGTCATGAGGATGACCATGATGATGGTCATGAAGACGGCGAGGACGATGATGATGCTGATGATGATGGCGACGACGATGGGCAACCCAAATGGTGCCACAGGATGCGCCATAGATTGCGCCCGGAACGTGGCGGGATTTTGTTGGACCCGTCGAATATGATGCGCCATGCGTTGAATCATAGGTTGCGCCTGGAACGTGGCGGAGCCTCTCCGGACCCGTCGAATAGGTTGTGTCATAGGTTGCGCCCAGAACGTGGCGGAACCCTGCAGCACCCATCCATATCCTTAGCAACATAAGTGGGACGCCACTGAGTGCAAACACTGTTTGTTGTTTGTAATGTTTGACGCTTCGCGTATCCCCACCAGCCCATCCAGCAACGATGCCCAGGCGAGTGGAGGTGTTGTTGTGAGAGGTTTTCGGAGGTCTCTTGGAGCCATCTGGGAGCTCTCTTGGGGTCCTCTTGGGGTCCTCTTGGGGCTCTTTTGGGGCTCTTTTAGGGCCATATTGGGGCCCTCTTGGAGCTCTTTGGGGGCGTCTGAGAGGTCTCTTGGGGCCATCTTGGGCCCCATGGCTCAAAAATGAGGAAGGTTTTCTTATGTCCCCCCCCTCGGGGGTTCAAAAAGGGCGTATCGGAGCCCTCTTGGGCCGCTCTTGGGCCGCACTTGGGCCGCTCTTGGGCCATCTTGGGCCATCTTGGCAGTTCTAACCTCTCGGGCCCAGTGGAGGGGGTAGCCTGAGCAGGGGTAGGAGGGGTTGTGGAAAGAGAGAAGACAAAACTCGTTAAACCACCTACGCCCAGAGGGCTGGTGGGATTTCATTTTGACATCCGCGAAGTTTTTTAGGTTATCGCACAATTGCGCAACCACTCAAACGCAAAGCCGTGCACTTATTTAATCGCTTCGCTCATTCCGCCGGCCCACGTGGTTGTGTGGGGCTGAAGCCACTCGGATGGCTGATGGGGTCTCGTGGGCGGCTTCTCGGGAGCGTCTTGGAGGCGTTTTTTGGGCCTCCTGGGGGCCTCTTAGGAGCTTCCTGAGGGCCTCTTGGGGGATTCTTGGGGCCTCTTTGGGCCTTTTGGGGCCCTCTTGGGGCGGAATGCTCGGATTTTCGGATCGCGACCCCCCTCTTGGGGTCCTCTTGAGGCCATCTTGGGCGCCTCTTGGGCCGTCTTGGGGGCCTCTTGGGCCGTCTTGGGCGGCTCCTGAGGGCCTCTTGCGCAACCACTCAAACGCGAAGCCGTGCACTTATTGGCTCAAAGAAGACGGTTCACATTTCGCGGCGTCCAACGAACCGAAACGAACACATCGTCGCATGCATGGCGTCGCCTTTCAGGGTTACTGGGCTGGAAGAGTTGCGACGCTTGGTGCATGGAGGTGATGGGGCCCACAACGAGGCTGCGCAGACATGCCAGTCCTCGGCGCCCAAAGCCATGGGCCTTCAGCCGCAAGTGCGCCGGGGGGGGCGCAAGAGGATGGCCATCGCCAAGGACTCTGCTTTGCCAAAGCACCGGGGTGAGCGCATGACTAGCGCTGCTTTGATGAAGGCGTTGCGGTTGCTACCGCGCCTGGGCAGGGCGAACGTCAGAGAACGTGCTGGCCATCAGATTTCGAACCCCTTGCTCGCCAGGCTGCCTCGTTCCAAGCGCATCATGAAGATGCTTGCGGTGGTCAAGGAGGGCACCGCCAAAGTGATCAACCACCATTTCGGAACAGGCTTGCTACAAAACAAAGACTTAGAAACGATTCGCACTATGAGGCGATGCGCGCCTGGCGTTGAGCCGGGCGGAGCCGGAGCTGCGCCTTCCGCACCTGTACTGGACAGGTCGGCTGGCTGCGTCAAGTGGGCGGGGTTGGAAGTGCCGCTGGTGATTCCTCGTGCGTGCAGTTGCGGCTGCGAACGCCTTGCGCCGACATCGCTTGGGCGGTGCGGGCCTACAGCTATTCTCGATGCCACCCATGTCCATGTGGTTCTTAGGCAGGACGTTCGATGCCGGGGTTGTGGTAACAAAAAAAAACATATTGCAGTGACGAGGACGTCAGACGCCACTTCGAGGCCAAAGGAGCATTCCCTGCTCGCGCCGCTGTCCAGACTAACTCGGGTGCAAGGGAATTTCGCGGACATGGTGGCGGTCGTAAGACGGTCTGGCACACCTTTCCTTTCATTGCCACGTTGTATCAGAGTTTGCGGCAGACTCGCAGCTTAGAGTCGGTCCGCGCGGCATGCATGAGCAGATTGCAAGGGTATGCAATGGGCAGTGCGCACCTGAAACCGCACGGCGCGTTAGTATTGCAATACTGGTTGTCTTTTGTCCCTGCCTCGGCGACATTGCGGGACCTGGTGCGCGACTTCCACCGGCTACGGGTGGCGCCGCAAGTCTTAGAGCTACGCAAGTGCGTGGCCAAGAGAACAAGGGTGCATGAGATTGACGGGCATCGCAAGGCTGCAAAACTCGCCAGGGACTCCCAGCCTGCTGCGCCGAAGACCGCCGTCTTACCAATCCTTAACGAGGAGGGGTGCTTGGTCGGGCCGCCTCTTCGCGTGGTCAACGAAGGGCGCGAAGGATTCGCCCAGGGTTTGAAAGAGAACCTGGACATCCACGTGGAGGCCAATGCCCAATCCCCTGACAGAGGGGCTCTGTTAGCTTTTGGGACGGACAATTACAGGCACCACAAATACATGTTAGGCGAGTTGTGGTTGCAACGCTGGGGGGACCAGGCGCCCTGCAAGGACGTTGCTTGTCCGAAGGCTCGGGTCGATGCTTTGGAACGCGAGGTCCGGAATGGGCGGTTTGGATTTCTGGTGTTCCAAGACGTGAAGCACTTGGATTTCGACCTTGTGCACCATGCGCCGAAAGCTTCCGCTTCTTCTCCATTGCTGCACGATGCGTTCGCAGCCGCTCAGGCGCGGTTCAGCGCGCCTTCGCGGTCGGACTTTCAGGGCATTTCTGTTCCAGCGAGGCTTCCTCCGCAGGCTCCTCTGCCAAAGGTCGCGCGCCCCATTCTGCTGAACGCGGCCATGTTGGGCCACAATGCGTTCAAGACGTGGAGGGCGACCGACGGGAAAGCGGCATATGAGAAGGGAATTGCGCAGGCGCAGGTTTTCATGCGACAACCATGCGTCTTGTTCACCAAACGTTGGTTGGACATTTTCTCCTGTGTGCCTCCGCGGGGAGAGATAGAGCGCATTGCCCACGAATTGTCAACGGAGCTCCACGTTGACGCCACGCCGTGGCTATACAACGACGAGGCTGAATACCTGGCTGAAGTGGTGAAGGTGAAGCACTGGTTCATGCAGGTGTTGCCCGGCACCCGACGCAACGTCGGCATTGCTCGCGAGACTGAGGGCGAGGCGGCAACGCCGAATCCTGCGGGGGGCCCGCACCCTTGCGTGACACCTGCCATTCTCGAAATATTTCAGCGATGCGAGGAAAAGACTTATTTGCAGGGCTGTTTCAATTGGTCATACTTGTGTCGGTGCGCTCGCGCGGCGGGCTTCGAGCTGGCGAGCGGGGCCACGGACCTAGATGTTTTGTGCAGCGAGATCATAAGTATTTTCAGGACCGGTCAGATAACCCAGCTGGGGGACGAGCTTTTCCGCATGCACATGGGCAAGTTGTTCCTGCGCTTGGGGCGCCGTCGCTCCCATGCAGCTCTTCGGACCATTCTGGCCCACGGCAAAGATGCAGTCAGCCAGGAAATCGCAATTATGGTGGAGACTTTGCGGTGGTTCGAGGAAGCCGATGCTAGAGAGTTGGCGCGGCTGTGGCAGGGCGACCTCGACGCATTCCGCAAGACCATTCCCAAGAAAGTTGCGAAGAAGCCGCCGCGCAAGAGGAAGCAGGCGCGCTGTTTGGGCGCAGCGAGCGCCAGGGCTGCGTAGGCTCGGCCCGGAGCGCCCGCTTCGCCATGGGGCGCGTGATTCGCTGGCCCCGTCGGTTGCCCGCAGAGACTTCCCCCGGAACTGCGCAGAAGGAGCTCCAGCGAGCGGGGGGCGTCCCCGCGTCGATTTCTGCGGGTTGGCGTTTGGGCGGGCCCCTGGGACCCATCCAGACGCCGATCGCCATCCTGTAGAGGGGAGAGGGGGGTGCGAGCGGGGGGCGCCCCCGCGTGGATTTCTGCGAGTTGACGCTTGGGTGGCCCCCTAGGGCCCGCCCAGACGCCGCTCGCGCCCCTGCCGAGCAGTTCGGCGTCGTGGGGGCGCCCTCGAACCTCGTCCTCTGAGTTGGCGCTGGGACGGGCCCGGGGGGCCCGTCAGACGCAGAGACGCAGCTCAGCGCTCCCACCTGGGAAACCTAGTGAGAGGGGGCCACCCCCGCGCCCCGCTCTGAGCGCCAGCGGTTGGGCGGGTGCGCTCCGACGCCTCGCGCCCATCATAGCTTTTTTGGTTCCATGCAGGCGGCGCCACCTCGCCGTTGGAGCCTCGTCGGCGGCGCTCGCCCGCGCGCGGCCCCCGCGCCAGCCATGGCGGAAACGCTCGTCCCCGCGCCCGCGGCGAGTGAGGCAGGTCGCCCGGGAGCCCAGCCTTCGGGGCCCGGGGCCAAGTGGGCGGCCCCAGGAAAGGCCCCCATCGACATCCCAACTGACCCTTGGGAGGCCGACGCCCTGGATAAGTTGCGCGGCCACCTCGCCCGCGTGGCCGCCAGCGCGGGCGTCGACTTGACCGCGGACCCTCGCTCCTTGTTGACAGAGCCTGACCTGTGCAAGGTGCTGTGGCCGAACGTCGAGAAGTTCTTCAAGAACGACGGCGAGATGAAGGAGGACATTCGCCAATTTGTTTCTGAGCTGGTTGCCAAGGGCGCGAATTGGCGCTTTCAGGACGCACTGGACTACGTCAGGGAGCACGGCGTGCGTGAGACCGTAGCGGTTCCCTTGCAGCCGGTCGTGCGTTTCCTCGGGGATTGCGTCTGCATGGACGCGCTCAACATCGACCAGGCCTTGAACGTCGTGTTTGCCTACCTCACCAACAACGACCACCGCGTCGCGTGCGGGGCGATGCTGGTGCGCGACGACATGCCCACCATCTTTATCGCGGGCAGCGGCGGGGGCAAGTCGCCGATGATCATCAAGACCGTCCTCGAGAAGATCATCCTCAAAGTGAATGCCATTGTGGAGCGGATCCCTGGCGGGCTGTCTTCTTTCATCACCGCTGGAACAAATTACCCTGGGTGGCTCACCGCCGTCGTGCGCCTGATCTACAGAACTTGTTTCCTGTGGGAGGAGCTGTTCTACGGGATCAACAAGGGGGCGGGCAGTTCCAAGGCCGAGAAGATGACGCTGGAGGAGAACATCCGCTGCTACAACCCGATGGCGGTGGGCGGCGACTCGAGGGCCACGGTGGGCCGCCGGCTCCAGGCAGACACGAAGTGCAGCATGCTAGCGGGCATACAATACGCGTCGTTCCACGAATACCTCGCGGGGGACACGAAAGGCGCCTTAGAGAGGTTCCATTTCTGCTTATCCGACGTTCTCACCCCGAAGAATATGCCCCAAGAGAACCGCTTGGCCGACCAGTCCAGGCCTTGGGCGTCATCAACTCACGGCGTCGCGCGCCAACCCAGATTGGCCCCATGGCCCGGATATGTCAGCTGGGCGGGGGGAGCGAGCGAACCGGGAGCGCCCCCGCGTCGATTTCTGCGGATTAGCATTAGCATCCAGAGGCCCACCAGACGCCGATCGCGCTCCTTTGGGGGGCGGGGGGGTCAGCGAGCGGGGAGCGCCCCCGCGTCCATTTCTGCGGGTTGGCGTTTAGATGGGCCCCAGAGGCTCATCCAGAAGCCCGGCGAGCTGGGTCGATTTTTGCGGGTTGGCGTTTGGGCGGGCCCCTGGGGCCCATCTAGACGCCGATCGCGATCCGGGGGTGCCCCTCTATCCAGACGCCGATCGCGCTCCAGGGACCCCGCCGAGCTGGGGGCGCCCCCGCATCGATTCGCGCGGGTTGGCGATTGGGTAAGCCCCTATAGGGCTCATCCAGACGCCGATCGCGCTCCTGCGAGGTGAGCTCCAGCGAGCGGGGGGCGTCCCCGCGTCGATTTCTGCAGGTTGGCGTTTGGGCGAGCCCCTGGGGCCCATCCAGACGCCGATCGCGATCCGGGGGTGTCCCTGCGTCGGTTTCTGCGGGTTGGCGCTTGGATGGGCCCCTACGGTGGGGGGAGGAGGGAGGAGGGGGGAGGAGGAGGAGGGGGAGGAGGGAGGAGGGGGGAGGAGGAGGAGGGGGAGGAAGGAGGAACACGAGGAGGAGGAGGACGCGGAGGACGAAGACGACGAGGAGGACGAAGCGGACGAGGAGGACGAGGAGGACGAGGAGGCTGAGGTCGAGGAAGGGGGCGAGGAGGAGGAGGCGAGGACGAGGGCGAGGAGGAGGAGGAGGACGACGACGAGGACTTGGGGGAGGAAAATGCGGAGGAAGAGGAGGAGGAGGAAGAGGAGGAGAAGGAGGAGGCGGAGGAGGAAGAGACCGGGGAGGACGAGGAGGGCGAGGATAACCAAAAATGCGAGAATGGCGATGAAGACGATGAATACGAAGAGGCAAAAGCTCTTGCCTGCCCTGCCGGCTCTGCCATCCCTACCGGCCCCGCCGGTCCTGTCGGCCCTGTCCGGCCTGACGGCCCGGCCGGCCCTGCCAGGGCAAAACCTCGACCCAAGGAAACGAGCGAAACCCAGGAAACGGGAGGAGGGAGGAGGGATGAGGAGGAGGGGGGAGGGGTGGAGGATGGAGGAGGGAAAAGGGAGGAGGGAGGAGGGGAGAGGGCGGAGGGAGGAGGGAGGAGGGAAGATGTAGGAGGGAGGAGGGAGGAAGGAGGAGGGAGGGAGGGAGGAGGAGAAGGAGGAGGAGGAGGAGGAGGAGGAGGAGGAGGAGGAGGAGGGAGGATCCTCAGAGGAGGAGGAGGAGGATCCTCGGAGGAGGAGGAGGAGCACCACACTTTAATGTCCCGCCCGCCCGACCCGACCCGCCCGTCAGGGTCCGGCCGCCCGACCCGACCCGACCCGCCCGTTAGGGTCCGCC
>CAUYUJ010018138.1:104114-116614 GCA_963575745.1 Prorocentrum cordatum
GATGATGATGATGATGAGAAGGAGGATGATGATGATGATAATGATGATGATGATGAGGAGGAGGAGGAGGAGGAGGAGGAGGTAGAGGTGGTGGAGGAGGAGGAGGAAGGAAGGAGGAAGGAGGAAGGAGGATGGAGGAAGGAAAAAGGCCCTGCCGGCCCTACCGGCCTTATACCAACCCTGCCCTAGCTGCCGGCCCTACCGGCCCTGCCGGCCCTACCGGCCCTGCTGGCCCTGCCAGCCCTGCCGGCCCTACCGGCCCTAATTACCGGCCCTAATTACCGGCCCTGCTGGCCTTGCCGGCCCTGCCGGCCCTGCCGGCCCTGCCGGCCCTGCCGGCCCTGCCGGCCCTACCGGCCCTACCGGCCCTGCCGGCCCTGCCGGCCCTGCCGGCCGCTGCCGGCCCTGCCGGCCCTGCCGGCCGCTGCCGGCCCTACCGGCCCTACCGGCCCTGCCGGCCCTGCCGGCCCTACCGGCCCTACCGCCCCTACCGGCCCTGCCGGCCCTGCCGGCCCTGCCGGCCCTGCCGGCCCTGCCGGCCCTGCCGGCCCTGCCGGCCCTGCCGGCCCTGCCGGCCCTGCCGGCCCTGCTGGCCCTGCCGGCCTTGCTGGCCGGCCTTACCGGCCCTACCAGCCCTGCCGGCCCTGCCGGCCGCTGCCGGCCCTACCGGCCCTGCCGGCCCTGCCGGCGTTGCCGGCCCTGCCGGCCCTGCCGGCCCTGCCGGCCCTACTGGCCCTACCGGCCCTACCGGCCCTGCCGGCCCTGCCGGCCCTGTCGGCCCTGCCGGCCCTGCCGGCCCTGCCGGCCCTGCCGGCCCTGCCGGCCCTGCCGGCCCTACCGGCCCTACCGGCCCTGCCCTGCCGGCCCTACCGGCCCTGCCGGCCCTGCCGGCCCTGCCGGCCCTGCCGGCCGCTGCCGGCCCTGCCGGCCGCTACCGGCCCTGCCGGCCCTGCCGGTCGCTACCGGCCCTGCCGGCCGCCGCGCGGTCACGTTCAGTCTCTGTTTTTTTTCTGGGTCGCCCTGGCCCATCAGGAGCATCTGGAAGGTCTGCCGTTGTGCCCATGGCTTGTCTTCTTTCTCGTCATCCCATACGGTGTTGCAGGCCTCCGCGAACTTCGCCAGGAACAACGTCTGGTCCCGCTTCAGCGTGCGCGGAACTCGCTTCCCGGCGGTCGGGTCGACGGGGCCCCGCTCGAACTTCTCCGCGAGATGTGCCGCGTAATCGCTTGGGCGGCGCCAGGTGTCATTGGGCGCGAAGTACGCCTTCGGCTCGGGGCGGCGCCGCGGAGGCCGGCTGTTAGAGTGTTCTGCATGCGGGTCCAAAGGACGACCGCTGTCATCTGACGCAGGGGGCACGGGGCCGTCCTGTGCCGACGACCCCCCCTCATCTTTCTTGGAGCTCCAGGACTTCCTCTGGGCGTCCACCAGCTGTTTCAGCACGGCTGGTTCTAGGTGCGCCAGCATGTCGTAGCGCAGCAGGATGTCGTCCTTCACGCGGGTCGCGCGCTGATCGGCACCGTCCTCGCGGTTCCGTGGCGCGGGCAGACCGCCGTCGTCCAGGGTCATCACGGACGTGCTCATGAGCTCCTTCACGAATCTTTGGGTCCGGTCTGCAGTGTCGAAGCGGAGGATCTTGTTCAGCCGCTCAATATCGAAATGATGGGTAATGGTCGTGTCTGAGCCGAGGGTAGCGAGGCCTGCCGTGGCACGCAGGGCGGCCGCCTCGATCTGGCCGTCCGCCTCGCCGTCGTCCTCTCTCCCATGTTGTTCGATGACCTCGGGGGCGGCCACGTCGTCGTCGGCCCCCCTCTTCTGTCTGGGCTCCGTGCGCGCTCGGGCGACGCACGCGAAGTTTACCGAGGTCTCTGTTGTCATCAGCGCGACGTACTCCTGGACCGAGGGCAGCAGCTCGCCCTCCCTGTCCGGAAGCGCATGCGCGCCATCGTCGTCCGGAAGCGCAGCGCCGGTTCCCCTGCTGCGTTTCTCTTCGGCGTCGATCTGGAACAGCCGCTGGCGCACCTCCGCTGTCCGCCACAGACTGGGCGCGCTGGCGGCCAGTCGCGTCTTGCGCCGCGCCTCGCAAGCTGCCTTCTCCTGCTCCAAGAGGAAGGACTGCCAGCCGCGCTGGAACGGCCCCGGGTTCCCAGGGCCCAGGTTCTCTACGGGCCATTTCTCTTCGCCGGGAGGTGCCGTGCACAGCGCCTGGTACGCCTGCTCCACGCGCATGTTCCGCGAGTTGCTCTCGTCCGTGGGCTGAGGGTACACGGGGCGGAGAAGTATGGACATCATCATGTAATGCGGTTCTGCGTCCGACTCTGAGATGAACTGCATGCCCTTGGGCATCGGCCCCCGCGGCTCCATCGCGAGTCGCTGCGCGAAGGTCCCGCGTGACGGGTAGGCGTCGTCGAAGGGGATGTCCACGTGCCGCGTCGGAGGCGGGCGGTCTGAAGATTTCCCGCGCGCGGTGATGTTCTTCTCAGCGCGGTACACCCACATGCTGCACACGTAGAGGTTCATGTCGCGGACGATCGGGTCCGTGCCTCGATGCAGCCAGTCGTCCAGCTGACTCATGACGAAAGTAGTAGATTTGCGCCCCGTGGCATCGGCGCCGAGGATGTTGCCCGTCGGGTCGGCGGGGGCGGGGATCTCGTCCTCGGCGGCGCCCTCTTTCGGTTCTCTGGTCAACTTGTTGAGCGTCCTGACGGCCGCGTCCGGGTCGGCGCTCGCCTGCCCCGAGCGCCTCTGCGACTTCAGAGTCTCTTCGAGGAAGTCCAGGGAATTGAACTCCTTGCCGTCGGGGTCCGTGTAGACTCTCCAGCCGTCACTCACCCGGCTCCGCCAGCCGGGGAGGAGTTCCACCTCGGTGCCGTCAGAGCAGGTGTAGGTGGGCTGGCAGTGCTCATCCTCCTTCTGCTGTGTCTCCAGCTGGCCGTAAGCAGCGCGCCAGGCCGAACCCGCGTGCCAGATGGCCTTGCGCAGGAACATGTTCCAGCAGCGGTGCGTCGAGAACGACATGTGCCCGAAGAGCATCGGGAACGCCATCTCGCAACCGCTCTTCCAGGAGGCCCGGCGGAAGCACGACTCCATGCGACTGGGGAGCAGTACGACTCGCCTCCAGGCCTGCTGCCTGCGCGCGGCAGGTGTATCATTTTCTCCATCGCGTGGCGCATCGTCTGCCTTGCGCCAGTCGTCGGTCAGGCGGCGCACTCCGGCCAGCAGCCTCTCGAGCACGGTGTCCATCGTCGGGTTCACCTTCGTTGTGTAGGAGTTGATGTAGTAGCCTGTGTTGTGAGCGTCCACGAACATCGCTATGGCACGCTTCCTTCCTGCCTCGAAGAGCGGCCCTGCCTAGTCGCGTGCTTCCCCGCAGGCCTCGTCTCCGTCACAGTGTTCGTCCGGGCCCGAGGGGCGACCGATCTCATGCGGCGGCATCTCCCCGAGGTTCTTCAGCACTTCGTGCCAGTTCTCGAACGTCACGACGGCGTGCCGACGGTGCTCCGTGGTTCCCAGGTGCTGCATCCAGCCCCAGTGCTCCTGCTTGCCGATGCTGATGTCCTTGAACCGCTGCGGGTAGGCGCCGTGGGCCCAGTCCGGCGCCGATTCTGAGGTATCGGCAGGCGGCTCCAGTTCGGACGGGTCCATCCAGAGCTCGGGCGGCAGCACTCGTCGGAGATCCTGCACGTCCAGGTTGGAGCCGATGGTGACCAGACCCGTGTAGTTCGTGCTGCACTCGCCCGGATGCTTCTGGAAGGTGATGATACGGCCAGCCATGCCGTACCTCGTGTCGCGGAAGATGCCGACGCAGCCGCGCAAAGGCTTGCCGCGTCGACGGATGCGCGCCGTCTGCTCGGACTCGTGGCTGTGCAGATTCACCACGTGGTAGAAGTTGTGGCGGCAGATCTGCGATGAGCCCTTCGAGTGGTACTTGAAGCAAGACGGGCTGCAGACGTGCACGGCGCAGCCGATCACGAGGTCGCGCGCGTGTTTACACATGGCTCTGATCCAGTCATCGGACGGCAGCGCCTGCCGGAACTCGTCCATGGCGCTCTGCGCGCTGTGACCGAGCCGGAACGTCGGCACTTGTCCCGAGGGAAACTCGTTCAACTTCGTGGACCACAGGCTCTTTTTCTTCTCCATCTGCTCCTCCCGCCAGGTGTCCAGGTCCACCTCGTTGCCCTCTTCGTTGCGCAGTGGCAGCTTCGGGCGCCATGCTTCCTGCTCCATCTCGTCTTCCTCGATCTTATCTGGGCGCCAGAAGTAGAGCTCCTGGTCGCCCTTGCTCTCATCCAAGTCGAGGCGTTCCGCCGGGACAGTCTCCCGCTCGCCGTCAGCGCCAGACTGCCCGCGCTCTTTCGGGCCGAGAGGGAGTTCCTCGACCTTCAGGTAGGGCGGCAGCGGGCCGGCCAGGTCGCCTCGCAGGAACCCCGCATACTCCGAGACCGCCGACTCCTGCACCGACGCCACCGCGTGCACGAGCTCGCGCATCCACAACTCCACGCGTTTCTTGAATGTGGCTCGGTCTCGCATCAGCGTGCTCAGCAGCTCCTGCATCGAGATGAGCACGAGCCAGACGAGGACGTGGGGATGGAGGGAGCCGCGGCCCTGAGCCTCGATGGCTCCGAACGCCGCCGCAAAGGGACCCGTGATGCTGTCCTCGAAAAAGTCCGCCGCGAAGCTGTCGAAGCAGCGCGCTCCGGAGCTCTTGCGCGCCGCGCCGCGACGCCAGCCGACGACGTCGGAGCGGATCCCGAGAACGTGGATGAAGAAGAGCCGTACCATCAGCTCGAACACCAGCGTCTTACCCACAGGGTCACGCGCGAGCCTCTGGACCATCTCCCTGTACGCGGGGTTCAGGTTCGTGATCCGCTCGTCGAAGTGGTACTCCTCCCCCTGCACCACCAGCAGCAGCGGCTGCTTCGTGTCGGCCAGGTTGGGGGTCAGGAAGACCAGCGGCGGGCCGAAGCGCAGCGTATAAGCAACTCCCTCGCGGTGCAGGAGCTTGCGGTGGCCGTTGGACCCGAGGATGCCCGAGGCGCAGCGCTGCATGGAGGACAGCGCAATCTGCAGCATCTGGGGGACGTCCTTGTCGCTCATCAGTCCCTGCAGCGTCACCTTCTTGCCCTTCTCGTGCATTTTCAGCATGGCGTCCTGGATGTCCTCGGGTTTGAGCTCCTGGAGTTTCCTTGCGAGCCCGAAAGCGCCGGGCATCTTCAGGGCCGCGTGCACGCTCTTCGTCGTCTCGGTCACGCGCCAGAACGAGTGCATCAGATGCAGCACCTGCCAGGAACATCTGAAACGGTTGACCTTCGCCGCCACGTAAGGCTTCTCCTCGCCGGGCAGCGTGTACTCCAGCTCCTCCCTGCGCAACAGGAACGTGATCCACTCGACCACAGACAGCGGGTGGGGCTGATTCTCATGGCCCCAGGCGCAGTCGCCATAGCAGAAGTCTGTGGGCCTCGCAATGCTCCAGTAACTGGGATGCCACCAGGAAGCCGGATCTTTCCCTGTGGGAACTCGCAGCTGCGCGCGCGCGCGCCTCGGCTGCCCCTCGGGCGCTGCGCCCGCTCCCGCGGCAAGCCCCGCTGCAACGCGCGCCTCTGCGTCGCCCGACGCGACGCGCTCCGCGACCTCAGCCGCGCTCGGTGGCTGCTGCTGCTGCGTCTCTGCGCGGGTCGGCGTCTCCGCCGTCGCCGCGGCAGAGGTTGCTTCCCCGCGCGACTTCTCTTCCTCTTGGCCCGCCGCGTGGACTGCCTCGTCGCCCATGTCGTAGTCTTCCTGCGACTTGCAACTGACGATCTGTTGGACTCGCCAGAGCAGCCGCCGATGCTCTTCCTCTGGGGATACCTTCCGGCAGAGCTCGTGAATGTCGCGGCAGGCCTTGAGCAGCCGGTCGCGCCCGACCTCATCCAGCGCCTCGAAGCCGCCCACTTCCACCTTGGCAAACGTCTCGTTGGCCACCGCGCGGCCTCCCATCGCGCTCGCATTCTCCAGCATGCGAAGCAGTTGTGGCAGGGTGGAGAGCTCCGCCGCGTCGGCAGTGTCGTCGTCGAGGACAGAGAGGAACGGCGTCGACTCCGCCGCGTCCGCGTCTGCCGCGGCCTCGTTCTCCTGCGCGCCCGCGGTCGTCGAGGAGGCGGGCCCTCGCGCCTGGGTATCGTCCTCGTCGCCCGGATCGACCTTGACGAAACGGGCGCACGCCAGCATGCAGGATGGAACCGCGCGCTCCTCAGGCAGGGCGTCCTTCAAGTCAGTCCTGTACTTCACCTTGTCGTCGTTGTAGACGTAGTTGGTGGCCTGAAGACGCCGGGCCTGCACGTCGAACTCCTCTCTGCAGACCTGGAGCTCCACCTCCTTGCGGAGCCGCTGCCTTGCCATCTCCTCCCGTCGTCTCTCTGCCTCCGCGTCGTCGCCGTCGATGGCCGCCTGCTCCTCCTCCGCGGGCCGCTCTGGCCCCGTGAACACCGCCGCGAAGGTATGCTGTAGCACCTCTTCCTCGGGCGGGAAGCTCTGCATGTCGTCGGCGATGTTCCCGTTCGGGAACGCGACGGCGGTGCCCTGCATCCCCTGCTGGAGGAACTGCTGCGTCCACGTCTGCGCGTGCTGCCTGGCTCTCTCGTCGACGCCCTTGCTGGACAGGTAGACCTTCATGGAGACCACGGGGCCCAGTGCGAGGAGGAGCTGGTGGCCCAGAGACGCGTCCCGGAACACGGGCTCGTGTCGCCCGAGCCACAGGTAATTGGAAAGAGCGCTGGGCGAGAGGCGAGGTGTCGGTCCCTTGTAGCAGTCCTTGCAATTGTGGCAGACGTAAACGTGCTTCGCGCCCGCGCAGGCGCCCTCCGGGACGCGCCGCTTGTGCATGAGCACCGGCGTCGTCATCATGGTCTCCCCGTCCGGTCCCAGGTGCGGGAGGTCCACGCTCGAGGCGAGCAGCTGTTCCCAGGGTATCAGATCCCACTGCTCGTGGTACCATTCGGCTGACAGCAGGTGTGCCACCTTCGCTGGGTTCTTCATGAAGCAGTTCGGCCCCGCGATGAACTCCTGCGTGAGCTCGTCGTTCCAGTACTGTACCGCGCAGAAAGCGCAGGCGACGTACCGGCGGGGCTCGGGCGCAGGCTGCTCCTCCGCTGGCGGCTGGTCCTCTTCGGTCGCCTGCGCGATGTCCGGGATGAATCCCCTCTCTATGGCGGCGACGGCGTCCAGGTCCCGCGGGTCGACGTCATGATGGCCGTCGCTGGCGAGCCGTCGATACAACGCGCACCAGAAGTGGGCATGGCTGCGCGGAGGGGCTTCGTCCAGCTTGGCGAATGCTGAGACCTGGTATGATTGGGCGAAGTGCATGGGGATCCTGCGCTTCCCTGCGGTTTCCACGAAGTGGGGCTTCTCGCTCTCCAAGCTGAGCCACGCCTCCCGCGCGCGCTGGTCACCCCCGTGCACGCGCCGAACGTGCTTCTGCAGAGCCTCTTTGGTCGGGTAGGATGCCTCGCAGAGATGGCAGGCGCGCGGCAGGCATGGCGGCGCCTCCCCGCGAGGCTCTCGGCGCAATCGCGGCGGCATGGCCGCGGCGCCCGCAAGTCCGCAGTCTCGCGGGCGAGCGGGCCAGTCGGCGGCGTCCATGTGCGCCCGCATGGTCGCCGTGGCCGCGGCGGGCACTGCGACGTGTCCCAGGGCGGTCGCCAGCGCCGTGCCCGCGCCCGCCACCGCGTTCATGGATGCGTCGTTTACCAAGAGGAGCTCGTCCAGCCGAGTGGCCACGAGCGCCAGGCTCCACGTGCCAGACTGCACGCGCGCCTCGGCGGCGCGGATCTCCTCCTCCTCCACAACCCCCAGCGCCTCCTGCAAGCGCTCGCCAGTCATCTGATGAGCCTTCTGGGGGTAGGAGCAGGTAGCGAAGCCACTCGGAGCTGCAGTCGGCGCCGACGTAGGACGGGACCTCGGGCAAGTTGTTCAGGAGATCGCCCGCCACCAGGCGCGGCTCGGGGAGGCGCGTGACCAGGAGGCGCAGGCAGACGAACACGTCGCCGAGCCACCTCCGGCTCTTCTCGGCCTCGCGGAAGATCTCCTGCTCCGTGCGGAAAGCACCCACAGGGCACGTCTCTGCCTGGTCATTGTCCAGGTCGCAGCGCTTGCCGTCGGAGTTGTCGCCAGCCTTCTCCGCGGGTATCTTGCGCAGCTGCTGAATCGCGGTGCCCTTGCGATTCTGGCGGAGGTCCTCGCGATCCTGCTTCCGCCCGTCGCGGTTCTGCTTCCGGCCCTTGCGGTTCCGCTCATCATCGCGCTGCTTCTTCTTGCGGGCGGCATTCCGCCCCGCTAGCATGCCCCTTTAACCGGGGTTCGGAACGCCGAGGAAGCCGCGCAGGGGCCAGGAGGCTGCTTCCCCTTGAGCCTGATGCGCTTCAACGGAGGGCCATCGTGGTTGACTCGCCCCGTGTCGACTGCCGCCGGCTTGCCCAGGAGCTTCTGGCGCTTCACCGGGGGCGCGTCGTCGTCGTCGCCGGCGTGCACCAGATGCGGGCTCAGGCTCGCCACTGACACCTCGGGGTCTCCCACGCGCTCGAGGAAGCAGATCTGCGGATACTGGTCGGGGCAGCACTCCCGGGCACGCACGACCGCCTCGCGGTCCAGGTCGTCGACGTCGTACCACCTGTCGTCCGCCGCACGGAAGGAGGCGGTGAAGTGCCCCTGGTCGATCACGCCGGCCCCCGGCACGTGTCCGCGGTTGCAGTAGTGGACGCAGGCACGAAGGCGATACACGGCGCGCTCCCTGCGTTCGCAGCCGTCCGCGCAACAGGCGCGCAGGTCGACGAGTCCTCTCTCTCCCCAGGTGACTGGGCAGAAAGAGTCGCCGTCGCTGTCCTCCGACTGAATCCACGACAGGATCTCCTCGTCGTCCGACTCTCCGCTCCCCTGTATCTCCATGATTTTAGACTGCGGCAGGCGAATGGCCAGGGTCGCCGGGGTTGCGCGAAGCTTCATATCCTCGGCCGACAGCAACTCCTGAATAACAGCGGGACCGTCGATGGGGCTCTGCGTCGCCAGGTTGCCGAGACGCGTGGCTGTGTTCACGCGCTCCCTCGGCGTGAGCACGTCGTCTGACCGGAGAGGCATTTCGGCCCCGCGCAGCCCGGGCGCGTGAGCGGCGAAGCACGCGGCGCCCATCCCTGTCTTGTCCAGCAGGAAATTAGCAGAGCCGCAGGGTCGTGCTGCGCCTTGAAGTCGAACCGGAGTGAAGCGTCGCGTGTACCACGCGATGCACTGTCGACCGCATCGACCAGTCGGCACGGCGCGAGGACGTCCCAGTGCCATGGTTTCGCCTCTGCGGGCTCCGCGACTCCGCTGGTGTAGTTGCGGATGAGGTCCTGGAGCGCCTCGCGCAACTCGCTCGCGCGGTCCATCTCCAGCAAGTGCGTGCGAGGCCCCGCGCAGTGAACGAGGCAGGTCACCACGCTGTTCAGGTAGCAAGTGTTTTTCATGTTCACAAGGAACGGGAACGGGGAAGAGCCGCAGTGCGAGTCGCCCTCGCCCATCTGCGTCTGGATGCGGGGAAGATGGCGCGGCGGATCCACCTCGTGCCGCCTCGCGAAGTCCGCCGACTCCCGCTCTGCCTCCTGCTGCCTCTCCAGCACGAGCGCCAATGGCCCGATCTCCGCCGGGATTCTGCGCAGAAGCCTGTGCGCCTCGGCAGTGACCGAGTCGGGGTCGCCCTGTGCTCTGTCACGCAAGCGCTCGAACCTGCGCGCGACATTCTTCTCATCGCCATGCGCGCAGCCTGCGCTTCGCGGCAAGCGGCCCTAGTTGATCGCACGTTCCCAGCAGTCATGGCAGGTCTGCAAATAGTTTTCCTTCTTTCCCTGACCTGCAAGCAAGGAGCTCCGCCGAGGAGTGAGGTCGGCGGTGGGCGACAGTAGTTTTTGACATACTTTCCGGGCAGCTCGAGCGCCAGGACTGTCATTTTTGCCGCAAGTACCCCCATGGAGTTGGCGGCGCGCCATGGCTGCCTGGGCCTGCTCGATACTTGGCCGGCCCAGAGCCGCGTCAATTTGTTTCATCAGCGCAAGTTCTGTCGCGCCCAGCTTCTCTTTGTGCCGCTTTCCGCGGAGCTTTTTGAATTGGAAATAGAGTTTCTTCTCGTCGTCCCTAGTCTGCGATGGCAATTTACCAGCGTGCTCCCGCACGTGCTCCACGACGCGTTGCAGCACTCCCACTGCTCTATCTGAACTCTTCACCGATTGCTGCACTCCAGTAACACCCGCGACCGCCGCAGGTTTTCTCTTCGGCGGCATGCCCGTCGAGGAAAGCGGTTGCCTGCAGAGTTGGCCCGTCTCAGGGGCTGCGACGGGGCGAACTGGGAGTGCCCGATGGGCGACCCCTCGCTTGAACCAAAAAACGACGGGGCAGGATAAGGAAAGGCGATGAGAGGGAAGCCCGTCGCCCTTCACGGCGATGCGATGACGCTGGCGGAGAGGACAGCGACGGTGACATGGGCACCGACGGTGGAGATTAGATCTGTCTTTCGCAGTGCTGCACTGCCGATGACGCCTCGCGCTTGCCGGGGCTGCGAGCACGAGAGTACGTGGGAAACGATATCAGTCGAATGAAATGCGATGGCGACGCCCTGCTTGGCGCGCGCTGGATGCTGGAGCGATGGCGCGTCGGTGATGATGCGACCGACGGCCTGCGAAAAACTCGCGAGGCCTGGAGCTCGTCTCGCAGGGGGCATGCTGTTTATTTCCGCTCAAGCGCCCTGCAGATGATATGCAACGCGCCATCATATTTTACGCAGCGTGACCTGTCAGCCAGCGTGCTCCGCGCCATTTGATCCAATATAAAAACAGGCACGCTCAATCCAATCAGAGCTGAATGCATTGGCGCGGTCACCCTGCGTGGGAATGCCATATCGGTCGGACATGTCAAACGTCAAACATAAGTAATGAATATGAGGGTCCGACGGACAACCTCCCGCTTCAGCCAAGTGCGTTGCGCATCGCAACATCGGCGTTCTCATGTCGGTCTGGAACAGCAGCCCAAGTCAACGGGGCATCACTGTTCAAACACGTCGAATGCGGTGACCTAGAAAGTGACTGTGAATCTTAGCGATGGCGCTCTCCGTCAACGGGCAACCTGTTTTCGAACATGTGCAGTAGTGGGACTGCGGGCGGCGATGCTGACGAGGATGGCACCGACGGCGCAAGAAACATCGACGTCGGACATGCCACCTGGTTCTCAGGAGCGCCGCGCTGCTTCTGACGCGTGCGCCAGCAACCTGATGACGGAGGCGCACCCGACGATAATCTGAAATCATGCGGTTGTCAAATCGGAAGCCCCGAAGGCGACGCCGCCGAGACGGCGCGCCCTCCCTAGCGGCCCGATGGAGGGCGCTATTTTCGAGGATGCTCGCGCCGACACCGACGCGGCGCATGGTCTGATGATTGTCGGAGGGCCCGAAGGGCAACCTCGTTGCGCTTGCGAACCTGGCCCTCGTCATTTCCCCCAGTCTGTCTGCGATTTGACCGCTCTGGATCAGAACTCCCGGCGACAACAGCAGGCGAGACCTTAGTTAACGAAGAGTTTAAGCGGGTCCGACGGACGACCGCGGCGCAGAATCAAAGTGGCATCTGCGGGCCCGAGGGGCGACCGCTCCGGAACACAAGGGTTCACAGAATCAAAAATGGCGGGTCCGAAAGACGACCGCTGCGCAGGTGTCGGAAGAGGAACATCGGCGGGCCCGAAGGGCGACCGTGCGAGCATAAATGCGGCCAACACGCATTTGAATCACAGACAAGTAAGCACGTGAACATGAGAAATCGAAACTAACGACCCCGCAGCCAAGGGGGGGCGGTTCGGGCACCCCGGAATGCAGCACGATCGACCACAATGGTGGCCATTCAATTTAATCTGTGTTGCTTTCACCTCAGATGCCGTCGTCGTTGCCGCCGCTGCCGCTGCCGCCGCCGCCGCCGTCGTCGTCGTCGTCGTCGTCGTCGGCGTCGAAGTCGGCGTCGTCGTCGTCGTCGCCGTCGCCGTCGCCGTCGCCGCAGCCGCCGCCGCCGTTGTCGTCGTCGTCGTCGTCGTCGTCGTCGCCCTGGTGGTCGTAGTCGTCGCAATCCTCGTCGTCGTCCTCGTCGTCGTCGTCGTCGTCCTAATCGTCCTGGTCATCGTCCAGGGAGCACCTGCCGTTGGCATGACAGCCTCTGCGACCGCTGGGGCAATAGGGCGCCTTTTGGGACCACCAGGACGCCTCAATGGCGCGCTTTTTCAAGTTACTCGCCGTTATAAATTTCTTTGAGCTATAGGAATAGTAGCACGTTGATACCACAAGCACAATTTGATAAACTCGTCAACTTAATACTAATTCTAAGAAACCACAAAAAAGCAACACACCCTCCAGAAATCAGCCTCGATTTCGCGTGTGTGTGTAAAGCAAGTTGTTGTCTTCACATCGTAGGCAAACATATGCACTTGAATATAAACCCGTAAACAAAACGAATATCTCTGCGTGCGGA
>CAUYUJ010018138.1:121614-204114 GCA_963575745.1 Prorocentrum cordatum
CCCACCCACCCACCCCCAACCACCACCCACCAACACCACCTCCACCACCACCTCCACCACCACCACCACCGACACCACCACCACCACCCACTCACGCCTTCCATCTAGGGATCGCGAACCGTGGGGCGCTGCAAACAGTTCGGCGCGCTTCGCGCGCGAATGGGCTCGGCGCCCTTCGCGCGTCTACGCTGTAAACAATTCGGCGCGCTTCGCGCGCTTAAGGTGCCCTCCCTGTTCGGAACATCACTATTCCACCCCGGCGCAGCGACAGCAGACCCCACCCAGCGCGGCACTTCGCGGCCCCACAGGGGGCTCCACCGAGGTCCCCACTGGCCGCGCCCCGATGCGCCCCCTCGCCCAGTGGAGCGCTTCGTGGCCCAAGGAGCCCCGCCGATGGCCCCAGTGGCCGCGCCCGCATGCGCCCCCCACTCGCTCACCCAGTACAACGTTGCATGGCCCCATGGGGGGCTCCACCGGAAACCGCAGCGACGCCCCCCCCCCCCCCCCCCCGCCACCACCACCCCACCCCACCCCGAATATGGGAGCCTCCCCGAAGACCCGGTGCCCGCGTCCAGAAGCCCTCCCCCCCCCTCCCTCTACCCCCCACCGCGCCCCGCCCCCGCCCCCGCACCCCGCCCAGCACGGCGCTCCATGGCCCCATGGGGAGCACCGCCGAAAGCTTCATTGGCCGCGCCCACATTCGCCCCCCCCCGCCCCCCCAGTGCAGCGGCTCATGGCCCCGTGAGAAACTCAGCCGAACCCCCCAGCGGCCGCGTCCACATGCGCCCCCCCCTCCCCCCCCCCCCCCCCCTCCACCCCCGCGCGCCCACTGCGGCGCTTCGTGGCCCTATAGGGGGCTCATCTTCATTCGTCCCAGCGGTCATGCTCGAGGTAAGTGGCGAGCCCGCCACTTGCCCTCACCCTAAGGGGGGGGGGGGGAGGAGGAGAAGGAGGAGGATGGGGGGGGGGGGAGGAGGAAGGGGGAGGAGGAGGAGGAGGAGGAGGAGGGGGGGGAGGAACAGGCGGAGGACGAAGAGGAGGGAGGAGGAGGAGGAGGGGGAGGAGGAGGGGAGGGGGAGGATGGGGGAAGGCGAGGGAGGCGAGGTGGAGGAGGGAGAGGAAGCGGAGGAGGAGGAGGAGGAGGAGGAGGAATGGTATGCAGAGGGACAGGGAGGGAACGGGAGGAGGCACGGTCTCTTCTCCACCCGAGCGGGGCCTCAGGTGCTATTTCTCTACCTATATGCACGCATGTATAGACAAGCGTTTATGTTTATGGTTCATATCTAACATTGTGCATATATATACACATATATATATATGGTTCGGCCGATGGACGAATATGCCCATCTATACAGCAATGTCTATACAGATATGCAGATCTGTATATCAACATACGTATATCACAGTACATATACATATGCAATGATATAGGTATGTCGGTGTCTGTATATACATATATATATATATAGATAACGATATATACATACATATGTATGGATACGTGCGTGCATCGATCTGCCTATATGGTAAGCTGTGCATCCATCTATCTATCCATGTGCCGTGCGTGGCACCCATGCCCCGAACGTTCATTGAACAAGCTAGGGCTCATAGGGCTCATATGGGCTCATGCGGCTCCCATAAGGCTCATTGGGCCCATAGGGCTCGTCGGGTTCATAAGGCTCATAGGGCTCATAAGTCTCATTGGGATCATGGGGCGCATCTTGCCCATGGGGCCCGTAGGGCTCATAAGGCTCCTGCGCGGGTAAGTCGGCTATAGGGCTCATAGGCCCATAGGGCTCCTGCTCATAGGGCTCTGTAGGGCTCATAGGGCTCTATAGGGCTCATGGGGCCCATGGGGCTCATAGGGCTCTAGAGCCATCTCGAACGCCTGGGGCCAGCCACATAAGCGCGCCACTTGGGCGTCACGGTTTCGGGCGGTCGCTCAGTTCCAGCGTGGGCGTCCGTAGTCATATTTTATCGAGTCTCTTTGTTGTTCAGATGTTGTACGCGGCTCTCGCCGCGTGTCATCGAGTCTCTTCCCGTTCAGATGCGTACCAATGGGAAGCTTGTCCCAGGGCGCTGCCGCGCAGGGCCCGACGGCGTTGGTCTCGCATCAAGACCCGACGGCGTTGGCCGAGAGGAAGGGCCAGGCCGAGGAGTCCGTCGACTGCGAAGTGGTCTCGCAAGTAACCGACGGTTGCGTCGGCGACGGGCCCTTTGAGGAGCCGGCCGGGGCAGCGCCCAAGAGGAAGTACATCGAACGCAAAGAGACCTCTGGAGATGGTGTAACATCGAGCGCCATGATTTCTCACCTTTGGGGCTCCGACGATGACCCGGGTCAGATTCCAGAAACCTTCCATCGGCACTTTTGCGAGATGCAGGCCGACGTTCTGGCCGATGATCCCAACCCCAAGAGGATGACGTACACCATCGTTTACAAGGTGGATGTATACCACTCAACAGAGTGGCACTCTGACAGCGATTGAGCGCCACGGGTAGGTCGCCTAACAGTTTGTTGGTGGGAGCCGCACTTCCCTTCCATTATGGGAACATGGATTTCCCTCCAGCGTTGATTGAGGGGTCCATCTGGCCCAAAGGAGGCCCATCATCATCATTCTCATCGTCGCCATCATCACCATCGTCATCAACACCAGCACCACCACTACCACCACCACCATCATCCATCATCATCATCATCACCATCACCATCATCATCATCACTACCATCATCACCATCCATCATCGCCATAATCAGCATCATCATCGCCATCATCACCCCCGTCATCACCACCATCATCACCATCATCACCATCATCACCATCATCACCGTCACCACCGCCATCGTCACCACCATCATCATCATCATCAGCACCATCATCACCATCACCATCATTACCATCACCAGCATCATCAGCATCGCCACCGTCACCATCACCATCATCATCATCATGGCCATCGCTATCATCACCGTCATCACGCTCGTCATCACCACCCACCATCCAGGGATCGAGATGTTGCGGGGATGTCCAAAGCGGAACCACCGATACAGCAGGCAAAGGAACACATGCACACGTTGTCGGCCTTGGTGGCACTTCAGGAGGGCCCAAGAGGGCCCCGTTGAACGCCCCGAGACAAGCCCAATAGGGTTCCGATAATCCCATGACAGCCCCGAGAGGGGCCCAAGAGGGGCCCCCATAGGGAGCTCCATCGGAGGCCCCCAGTGGCCGCGAGCCCTTGTCACCGACCTCAGACATCTGGTCTCTCGAGCAGCGTGGTCACTGACCTCGACCTCCCGCCTCCCGCGCCGTGGTAACCGACCGCGAACCTCAGTCTCCCGTCTCGCCTTTTCGTGGGCCACGCCGCATCGCCGCTTGGCAATGCAGAAGCACAATGTTTCGAAGGACTCCTACAAGGTCAAGAACAAGGCCGCGCTCGTCTCCATGGTCCTGGAGTTGCAGAAGCAGGCCAATCACGACCGTAAGGAGTTGAAACCGGCGGGCCTTGTCATCCAGCAGATGCTGGCCATCCCGACGAAGAGCTATGCGACTATCGTCGAACACGCCGTTGCCGAGTCCAAGAAGAAAGCGGGCGGGCGCCAGGCGAGCAGGTGAGCCGCGGCGGTCTAGGCCGAGCTTGCGATGCTTAGAAGGGTCAGGGGGATAGTTGGACATGAAGAGCGCGGAGGGTTAGGAGGAGGTGGAGGAGTTGGACGAGGAGGTGGAGGAATTGGACGAGGAGGTGGAGGAGTTGGACGAGGAGGTGGGGGAGTTGGACGAGGAGGTGGAGGAGTTTGGCGAGGAGGAGTGGGAGTTGGGCGAGGAGGGTTAGGGGGAGGTGGGGGAGTTGGAGGAGGAGGTGGGGGAGTTGGACAAGGGGGTGGAGGGTTAGCAGGCTTAGGAGGATAGGTGGAAATGAAGAGCGCGGAGGGTCAGGAGGAGTTGGGCGAGGAGTTGGGCGATGATGTGGAGGAGTTGGACGAGAAGGTGGAGGAGTTGGACGAGGAGGTGGAGGATGCCCGAGCGTGAAGGAACTGACCGCCATGTCTCACGCTGTGGCCAAGGACGTTCACAGAGCAACTCGTGGCAAGCGAGGCCCACCGCCATGATGCTGGTGATGATGATGGTGGTGGTCATGGCGATGATGATGCTGATCATGATGATGATGAGGATGCTGGTTGTGATGATGATGGTGATGATGGTGATGAGGATGATGGTGATGATGATGGTGATGCTGGTGGTTGTGGTGGTGATGGTGGTGATGGTGATGATGTTGGTGATGGTGATGATGTTTTCTGGAGCTGGGGGCAAAGCGCTCCGCAATTCGCTGTCCGAACGAGGATCGTTCTCGGCGTGTGCAGGCGCACCCGTGCGCCTGAACTCATATATATATATAGATATGTGGGCTGGAACGCTGAAAGCCAGAGTTGCCTTGCCCGACATCCACATCTGTCATCGTCGTCATCGCCATCACCACCCTCGTCATCACCACCATCATCACCAGCACCACCATCATCACCATCATCACCATCTCCACCGCCATCGTCACCATCATCATCATCATCACCATCATCATCACCGTCATCATCATCATCACCAGCATCACCCTCGTCATCGCCACCATTGGCTCCACCATCACCACCATCACCATCATCACCATCACCGCCGCCATCGCCACCATCATCGTCATCAGCATCATCCGCATCATCATCAGCATCATCGTAATCATCATCACCGCATTCGTCACCATCATCACTGCGACCATCACCAGCACCTTCCCAGTCATCAAACTTATCTTCATCGGCCGCATTATCATCGCTGCCATCAGCAGCCGCATCATCGCCATAAACACCCAAACCACCATCACCACCACCACTGTCATTACCCGTCATCACCACCAGTGACCACGATGATGTTTGTGATGTTGATGTTGGTGTTGGTGGTGAATGTGATGATGATGGTGTTGATCATGTCTACCGCGCTACTGCGATGTGGATGCTGATGGTGGTTATGATGTTGGTTACGGCGAGGTTGGCGATGAGGCCTCCAACGCATCCAGCATCACCATCATCATGATCATCACCATCATCGCCGTCGTCATCACCACCACTGCCACCACCAACATCATCATGCGCCACGGCTTTCGGCATCATCAGCATCATCAGCACCACCATCATCATCAGCATTATCACCAGCAGCATCATCATCACCGTCTGCAGCCGTTTTGGCCCATCTACGTTTCATCCCTGGCTCCGCCAAGGGTCTGGGCTACCCGCGCGCCCACGCCCCCCTGAGGGCGCTTCTCTGCGCCGCAATGCAGCCGTCAATCAAGCAGCCAGATCTTGGTACAGGGCGATTTCAAAGAGGTCAGATTGAGGATCCCCATAAAGTGCCCGCGGTAGCCGAGCACGAGGTGGACTTCGCCCTGCAGTTCAAGATCCAGATCAGGTCGGCCGATGGGCCGCAGGGCGAGGCGGGCGAGGATTCGGACTCCTTGCGCATGTCCCTCCTGGGCACCGTGTGCCGGACGGCGGTTGAGGAGTGCGAGAAGGCCCCGAAGCGCCTCAGGGTCGACGCGTGGAGGACCAAAACGGCAGCCGACGGCGCGGAGGCCGCGTCCAGTGCAGGGGCCGCGTCCAGTACGTGGCCTGGTGCGATCGATGTCGCCGACTCCATGCCGCCTCAGCCTGCCGACGCTCCAGGTGCAGCGCGGCCTGCCGACGCTCCAGATGCAGCGCAGCTTGCCGACGCCCCAGATGCCAAGGGTGCAGGCGCTGCCGCGGATGCAGGGGGTGCCCGATTGCATCCCGTGGACTTGTTGGCTGCCCGCGCCAGTGACCCTCGCGCGAGCAGCCAGCAAATTCACGGGGTGCGATCGGGCAGCCCCTGACGAGGAGCAGTCGTGGCCAGAGCAGCCGTGGTCAGAGCAGCCGTGGCCCGAGCAGTCGTGGTCAGAGCAGCCGCGGCCCGAGCAGTCGTGGTCAGAGCAGCCGTGGCAAGCGCGGCCGTGGCCAGAACCAGGAGCAGCGCCAGAGCAGCCGTGAACAGAACCAGCAGCGCCAGAGCAGGCGTGGACAGAAGCAGGAGCAGCGCCAGAGCAGCCGCGGACAGCACCAGCAGCAGCGCCAGAGCAGCCGTTGACAGAACCAGCAGCGCCAGAGCAGCCGTGGCCACAGTAGGGAGCACCGCCAGAGCAGGGGGACGGTCGTCGGGATCTTGCAGACAAGCTGCTGGCGACCGAGGAGACGCTGGCTGGCGACCCAGCCGCTGAGTCACCCATCGAGTGCCCCGTGCAGGAGCACCCACTGCCATCCTGCCCGGCAGAAGTTCTGAGCTCTGCTGAGGCCGAGGCCCCTTCCACAGAAGGGGCCCCCATCTGCGATTCCGAATGCTATCGAGTCGCCCCTGTCCGATCATCTTGGCGATGGAGCGCCCCCATCCCCGGGGGGCGTTTCCATCGCCAAGATGATCGGGCAGTGCATTGCGGCCCGTTGAGAACATGCGCGACGCGTTGCCCCGCCTCGCGCTGTGGGCGATCCGGTTGCTTTCGGGTTCGCGCGAGCGGATGCGGCCGCTTTTGCTGCGCATGACCCGTTTGATCGTTTCAACCCGACGCCCGTCGGCAATTTCGACGCTCCTCGGCCTAAGGGCAAGGCGAACATCACGCTCACGGACAAGTTCCGTCCCCGAGAGGCGTCGCCCCGGATTGAGACGAAGAAGCCAAGGTTTCTGGTGCCCAAGTATTTGGTGCCGAGGGCAGTGCCCGACGGCCCGGCGGCGCCGCCGCTGCCCAGGCCGAAGCGCGGCCTTGGCGATCTCCCGCCCCCCTGAGGGTCGGTAATAATGACATGCGCGAGGGCGCATGTCACTTGAATGGGCGAAGAGGATGGTGAATGGACGGGTTGATGGATTGGGTGGGAGTTGAGGAATGGTTGGGGCATGGAGGGGATGGTTTCACATGCATTCAAATAGTTGTTCTGGCCGTCGGCAATGCCGACTCGGCATGCATGCTGACTGCAATCCTGGTCTCCTTGCTCGCGGCACCAGGCCGCTGCGCGCCGCGCTCTGTCATGCGCACTGGGCCGCTGCAACCGTGATAGAGGCCGCCCGGGAACAGAGCGATTGAAAATGGCGCTCTCCGTTCACCCTCCGCTCCATCCACACCCTCCACTCCGCGGCCAGGAATGGATCCCTTTGCGGGCCCGAAGCGGGTTCAAGTCTGAAGTCGTGATCCAAACTTGCCAGATGGTTGAACCCGCTTCGGGCCCGACCGCGGGCCCGAAGTGGGTTCAACCCTCAGGCCAGTTTGGGCCCCCTGGGGCCTGTTGGACCTGGCCTTCAGGCCCTCTTGGACCCCCGTGGGCCGTTTGGGCCCTCTTGGACTCCTCTGGGGCTTCTCTCCGTCCCTCTTGGGCACCTTCGACTCCGCTGGGGCGCCCTGCTCTCCCTGGGGCCCCACGTGGCAAATCTGAAGCCTCGTGGGCTCATCGTGGCCCCCCCCTGGGCGGCCTGGATTACTCCTGGCCCTCTGATGGGCAGTCGTGGACCCCGCGCGGGCCTCCTGGATTGCCAGTTGTCACCTCCTGGGCCATCTCGGGCCTCTTGGGCCTCTTGGGCACCTGCTGGGCATTGTGGGCCCTCTTGGACTCTATTGGGCTCCTCCTGGGCCCCTTGGGCCCTCTTGGATTCCTCGCCCCCCCCCACTCCTCGTGGATTCTTGCCCCCCCCCCGCCCCGCGCGCCGCCCCCGCCCCCGCCGCCCCCCGCGCCCCCGCCTGGACTCACGCTGCGACGCCCTGGTCTCTTGGGTTCCTCTTGGGTTCCCGACGGATCCTGATTCCGACGCCTTCCGCGACGAGGAATATGCGGGGAAGTTGCGAGCGGGGGCCTTTGTCTGCGTGCGCGGGGCCACCGTGGCCACCCTCGTCATCGTCGCCATCGCCATCATGACCATCACCATCATTATCACCATCATCGCTATGATTATGTCATCATCATCGTCACCATCCGTCACCAACCGCATAATCATCGTCACCATCACCGCGGTCGCTGCTGGTGAGCGCAAATTCTGAGAATGCCCCGAGTAAATATTACAGTCGTGTCTGTTGTTGCGCTCCCATTCGGGCCCGACGTCCGAGTTCAGTTCGCACCTGCTACCGCTGGGCCCGCAAGCCGTTCTGGCCCCATCGTTGCGAGCGCGCGCTCACTCAACGAGGTGGCTCATTTCTTCTTTATACCCTTCATTGCCAGAGTCATGCTGGGCAATGGCCCTCTCGCGCCGGCATGTCGGAGGGGCGTTGCTGTCGGTGCGGCTGCCCCCTCGGAGGCGCCGAGCGCCTTCGGCTATCAGTGCTTCTTGTGCTTGGGCGAGGGCGAAACTACGACGGGGAGGTTTAGGCGCCAGCCGACGCACCCCGTCTGCATCAGCGCCACGCGCGCTTACATGCGGCAGGTCCAGAGGAGTCCAGGTGCGATTAAGCAGATGGAGTACGAGATGGACAATGATGCGCCGTCCTGGCGGCGAAAAATCGTTCCTCTCATCGACGATGGAAAGGGTGCCTTGCGGAAGGGCGCCCGCGCAGCTGTTGCAGCCGAGCAAGTTGGCGTTGCTCCGATGTGCCCGCAGCCGTTCTCGATGATGGAGTCTGACTTCCGGAACGAATACACGGGCGCCTTTGAGATGATCTTGGTGCTCAACCAGACCCGCTACATCTCGTTCAGCATGTTCCGGGATCGGACCACTGAGGTCGAATCTTCTACAGATTTCGAGCTCGAGCACGTCGAGCAGGGCGGCGAGTGGGACGACCCCGACACAAAGGAGGAACGTATTCGGATTCGAGATAATTACGTTCAGCGCGCTGGGCTGCTTACGGGCACGGGCCGCTCCGCCGAGAACGGCGAGACCATCGGCGAGCCAAGAGTATAAGAGGAGCAGGGTCGCAATACAGCGGACCAAAATTGACCCACTGGGAGATGCTGGCGCCGCCTCAAGGGCGCAGCTGTCTTCGTCGGGCTCTACGACGAGGACGCCGATGGCGTCGTCATTTCTTTCAGATTCGCGTGACCTCCGTCCTCGTTTTTATCATCATCATCATGGGAGGATAAAAGGGGCCGAACGACCCGCCGTGAAAATCACAGGGCGCGTCGTTCGATCCCCAACGTTGTGGCCATCATCCTGGCTCTCTCCACCCCCATCCTCCACCCTTCGCCCCTCATTCACCATCGAACCCCCTCCTCCACCCCCCGCCCCCCCACCCCCCAATCCACGCCATCGACCCCCCTCCTCCACCCTTCGCCCCTCGTCTGCCCCCCTTCTCGAATAGAAGGGGGGGGGGGGGGCGAGGGGTGAAGGAGGGGGGGGGGGGAGAGTCAGGACGATGGCCGCAGCGCTGGGGAACGGCTCTCCAACAATGGCCCAAGGAGAGGCTCAGAAATGGGAGCCCCTACCAGGCCAAATGTGCTTCTCGTTTCACCTGGTTGATCGTGCGCCGATGATGATGATGATGATGATGCGGATGACGATGGTGCTGATGATGATGATGCTGATGATGGGGGCGAGGAGGGTGATGATGATGATGATGGTTCTGGTGATGATGATGCTGGTGATGCTGATGATGATGATGATGATGATGATGATGATGATGATGATGATGTTTTGGGGCACTTCCGAAGGGGGGCTCGCCGTCGCGCAAGCAGCCAGCCGCGCAGCGCATTGACCCCCACGGATGGTCGGGCGCTTCCGAGCGGCTGCCCCCCCTGGCCTCTGGCAAGTTGGCGGCGCCAGCGTCCAAGGATATCGCCCCCGAGATCCTGGGCCCGACCTCGCCCGCTGGGCGCGCCGCCATCGTAGAGCAGAAGGTGGGCATGGAGAAAGAGTTAAATGGTATCGTTCAGGATTTTACCGGCAAGGTTGGCTACTGCGCAAGGGTTGTGAAGTTTTGGGCCGCCGTCGGCAAGGGGTCGGCGCAGGGCGACGTGAGCATGGGCATCGAGAGTTTCAGGCCGGCCTGCAAGGCTCAGGTGGAAGCCGCCAAGAAGACGCTCCAGCAGCTCGAAGGGGCGACGCCGCCGCAGCTCGGTGCGGTCAGCCAGGAGATCGCGCCCCTATGGGCTCCGCGAAGAAGACGAAGGCGAAGTTTCAAAAGATGGAGAACAACTTGGCATTCAAGGTCCAAGAGCAGTCCGCCCACGGCCGCAGCGAAAAGCTCAAGACACGCCACGCCCAGGCGCGAATCGCCGAGCATTACGCGACTGGAGGCTTCGGGGCGAACCACGCGAAGAACATTGTTTTTTTGGCGGCTGCCGCAGATGCAGCCGCGGCGCTGCGCTCGGAGGCCGCCAAGGCAGAGGCAGCAGCCAAGGTAGCAAAGGCCGCTGCGGAGGGCCATGCGCCGCCCGATGTTGTGGAGGCGCAATATGTTCTTCATGTGCTCGAGCCCGCGACCATCATGCCCACCGAGGCGTGCTCGGATGCCGTCCCCATCCAGTCCGTCAGCGAGCTGCCGCTCGACGTGCACGTGAACAAAGTGCTCGTCTTCGACGTGACTGGCTGCGACGGCCTCAAGAAGGTTCATGTGCGCGTGAAGTGCCTCTCCTCAGTCATTCCCCCCATCAGCATCATCATCGCCCCCATCCTCGTCCGATCGCTCAGGATTTGCATGGGCGCCCCACTGGGGGGCACCCAAGTGGGGGAGTTATATGGGCACCCAAGGGGGCGGGGGTGATGGCGGGGGGGGCATGTACATCCTGGGGCGCATGCACATGAACAGTTTCACATGGGCCCTCGATGCGGCCGAATACACGTACAGACCATAGACTGGTGATTCAAATTTTTATATGGTGGTGTTTGCGCCCCTCCATCCTCCTCCTCCATATTCTCAAATCTCACCCGTCGTTTGGCCCCAGTGCGGCCAAAGGGTCGGCGAAGAGGGCAACTGGGGAACCTGGGCCGTCTGGGGCTCTCGCGTTGAGGCCGTTCTGGGCCACCGAACGGGGGGGCGCACTGCCCCCTCACATCGGGCAGTTTTGGAACCATCCAGGGCCCTCGCGTTGGAGCAGCCTCCCTGCCCCCCCCTTGCCGTGGCCGAGGTGACCGATGCGCAATCGGCCTGCGTTAGCAACCTGACCTCGAAGATCGAGGCGGCCGAGAAGAAATTCGCCGAACGCCCGCGCTGGACTGGCCTCTCGGGTAAGATCGGAGGGTGGGAGCACGACGCGGATCCCCCGCTGGTGCCCCCCCGCCCCCCCCCCCCCTCCCCCCGAGCACGCGGACTCTGCCGTGTGCTGCCCCTGGTTGGTATCGTTGAAGCGCTTCGGATGGGGCCGCAGCGCGTTCGGAGTGCCGCTCGCTGGGGTGTCGATGTGGCTGGGGCCCGTGAATGCGGATGCCGCCCTCACCTGCATGCCGATCGAGAAGCTACTTTCGAGCGGAATCGTGCTGAACGACACCAAGACGTTCCTAGAATCGCCCACGGGGCAGTCGCGGTCCAATCAGAACGCGTCGATGGTGCTCATCCCGAAAGGCGTTGCCGTGAGAGTGCCCGTCGGCGCGGTCCCCCTCCTGCACTGCGTGCCAGTCTCCCTCGACGGCGACGCGGATGAGGAGGGCCCGCAGCCGAAGCAGAACGCCCCCGAGTACCTCCACACGTGGTTCTTACCAACCCCGAGCGTGAAGGAGCTGATGGCCATCCCTCTCGCTGTGGCCAGGGCCGTCTACCAGTACCACCGGAGGTCCACCTTCGCGAGTCCTCCTCGTCGTGGCAAGCGATGGCCACCGCGCTGGCAGAGATCTGGACGGCGGCCAAGGTGCTGGGCAATTAGGGCGTCTAGCGTCCCAGCCCCTACATATGCTTACAGGCGCTGAGATGCGCCTGCGCACGCCGAGAATCACCCAAAACACCATTGCCATCACCACGGTCATCACACGGCACCACCAGCAGTGACCAAGCTACTATTCGTGATGATGATGCTGATGGTGGTGGTGAGTTTGTTGATGATGGTGGTGTTCGTGTCTACGGCGATGTTGATGCAGATGGTGATTATATTGTTGTTTACGGCGAAGTTGTTAATGAGGATGATGATGAGTCCCAACCAATGGTCAGTTACGCGCAACCCTCGCACGCTTCGTGGATCCTCAGGCAGCTCTGCTGAAGCGTTTATAAACATTCGGGCTTGATTTGTTTTGATTGTGATTTTGGGCGGGCGCGGGCTTTCCCTGTACTCGCCCCCCCCGCGCGCGGCGTTCCCCACTACTCGCCCTCCCCCGAAACGGTCCCCAGCTCTACTCGCCCCGCCCCGAAAACGGTCCCACGACCAGAACGCGACTAGAATTCTAGTCGCGACAAGGCCGCGACTAGAACGCGACTAGAACGCGACTAGAACGCGATTAGAACCACTATTTAACCACTACGATACAGCAGAACCCATGTCTTACCACTTGAGGCTGAGCGTGCCCGCGCCCGCCTGGAGCTGGGGGACGTCAAGCTGGTTACAGCGAGGCTGCGGACGTCTGCATTCCAGGCGGCTAGGTTCCAGCAGCTCAGAGATAAGCACACGAATACTTAGCTCAAGGCACAGGAGGCGATCGCGGAGGAGAAACAGAGGATCGCAGAGGTTGAGAAACAAGTGCTCGAGCTCATCGAGGAAAAGACCCGCGTGTCCTCGCAGGTACCACGGCCAGTCGAAGGCGAGAAGTGCGACGACGACGTGGTCCCGGCCCTGGGGGCCACGGCGGGCGGGCTTGACCAAACAGGGGGCTTTGGGGGGCAGCGACGCGACGGCGAAAAAGTTCGGGGCCTCTTGGAGGACGTCCGAGTCTACGAGAAGGGTGCGATGGGCACATCTTCCACCACCGCGACCATTGGCAGGAGGGAACACAAACACACAGACACAATTCATCGTCGATTCCCCAGAGAATATTGGAAAATACGGGAAGTGGGGGGAAGACAAATACCCAGAAGATATGAGAAGATATGGGGGATCTTGTTATTTGTGTGAATTTATTTGTGTGCCCCAGGGCCCCTTCACATGGATATGACGGGGGAGAAGGGATGATGAGGAGGTCCTCTCCTCCTCCTCCTCCGCCTCCTCCTCCTCCTCCTCCGCCTCCTCCTCCCTCCCCTACACATGGTAGTGGTGGTGGAAAAAAGGCCCGTCACGAGTGAGAGGGAGACACGAAAGGCACAGGCGGCCAGCCCAGCGACTCCCGCAGCACCACGGCCCCAGCAGCGTCAGAGGCAGCACCGGCGCCGGCGGCGGCACCGCCAGTATCGATTGTGCCCGCACCCGCAGAAGTTGCCGCGCCGCCTGGGTCGAAGCAGAACAAATGTATCAAACAGAACACAGTGGCTGTCCGCGCGGATTCTTGGACCCGCGCTTGCCCCCCCCGGCGGCGCCTCCGGCGCCGCTCCTGGCGCGCTCCGCGCGCCCGGGAGGGGGGTCCAGCGCAGATCCCAGAAGTTCGCGCTTAGCGCCAAAAGTTTATGTTTATGGCGATTTTTCTTCCTCTACTGGGGGGATCGACATGGACGTGCCTGATGGAGACGGCGAGGGCCTCGATGAAGTGCGCGACTTCGTTCGCAGTGCGACATGGCTCTCTCCTCATGCTTGCCCTGTAGCATTGCCATGGTCGTCGTCGGCTTTGCAGCCTTCTGTGTGAGGGGGGCATAAGTCGACTCGCTACTTGCAGTCAAGCTTAATGATTGAATCAAGACTTCCGACGCTTGAGGTCATCGGAATGCTGCTAGTGTCAATCATGCAGCTGTGAAGCTGAATGATTACCAACGTATCGACGGAGGGTTACCCTACGTCCAACGTGTCCTCACGTTTATGGGTATTTGTTCATTCACGGGTCGCCCGCAGTCGCCACGAGTTGACACAGTTCGAAGAAAGTCAAGATCCGTGTTTTGGAGTGGTCAGTGGATCAGTTTGAACAGATGCTGGCCGTCGGCGCATGTGCTTCAGAAGAGCGAGTGCGCCTCGAATAGTGTTGCTAACGCCTGACATGGAGAGGCTCTGCGGCATGTGCCTATGAAGTCGGTACAGCGCCGTTCGTGTCGCGGGACTCTCGTTGCTGTGCCGCGGCTTGTTCGTGGCAAGTGCTCGTGGACACGCCCTCCATGGCATGTTTTCCGAGAGGCAGTCTTCCCGCTTCGGCTGGTACTGCTGCAGCTCCCGCCGATGAAGCTCCTCTTCCAGCCTTTCCGTGTCGCTGACTCCTCGCTGGTCGGTTGCTTCTCGATTCGATCGCTAGGGCCAGGCTGCCATGATCAGCTCCCCTTGGCTCAGTTGAGTTCGTTTGGTTCAGTGCAAAGCAGGTCAGCTCCGCTCAGGCCCAGTCAGTTCAGGTCGTATGGTTCAGCTCAGTTTCAGCCCAGCCGAATGGTCTTGATTTAGTTTTAGCAATCGCGCAGGTGAGCGTAGTGTAGTCCAGCGCAGCGCAGTTGATTCTATATTCGTGCCGCATGGTTTGTATTAGATATCCGTGTAGTTTCCCCTTAGCGTAGAGTAGGCCAGCTCAGCTGACCTCTATGTGCTTGTGCTTTTGCTTAAACGAGCTCAGGTTTGAATAGCGCGAACCAGCTCAACTCATTGGGCTTCCGCCCAGCTCAGATCAGCTTAGCATGGCGAAATCTATCTTCGCTTAACTTCGGCTTAAACGAGCTCAGGTTTGAATAGCGCGAACCAGCTCAACTCATTGGGCTTCCGCCCAGCTCAGATCAGCTTAGCATGGCGAAATCTATCTTCGCTTAACTTCGCCTAGTTCAGCATCCCTTTCTATCCTCCTTTTCACCCCACACTGTTTTCACCTAACAGCGAAGACTGATAGGTTTCTAGTAGTGTCAAAAGAGAGCATCATGACTCCCCAGGGGGGTCTGGGCGGCATCCGGACAGGGATCCGCGGAAGTCATGTTAAGCAATTAGTTACTCACTTCATGGTCTTCGAGGTCCCAGAACTCCATTCCCGGGCCACATTCTGAATGCCCAGAGCAAACTGTAGGCCACTTCGTGCTCTTCGAGTTACCAGAACTCCATTCCCCGGCCACATTTTGAATGCCCGGAGCCCGGAGCCAACTGTAGGCCACTTCGTGCTCTTCGAGTTCCCAGAACTCCATTCCCGGGCCACATTTTGAATGCCCGGAGCCAACTTTAGGCCACTTCGTGGTCTTCGAGTTCCCAGAACTCCATTCCTGGGAATGATTTGAAGGCCCGGAGCCAACTGTAGGCCACCTCGTGCTCTTCGAGGTCCCAGAACTCCATTCCTGGGCCACATTTTGAATGCTGAGGCAGGCTGATGCTGAGGCTGAGGCAGGCTGAGGCTGAGGCAGGCTGAGGCTGAGGCCGAGGCTGCAGGCAGACTGAGGCTGAGGCTGAAGCAGGCTGAGGCTGAGGCTGAGGCAGGCTGAGGCTGAGGCTGAGGCTGAGGCTGAGGCTGAGGCTGAGGCTGAGGCTGAGGCTGAGGCTGAGGCCGAGGCTGAAGGCAGACTGAGGCTGAGGCTGAAGGCAGGCTGAGGCTGAGGCTGAGGCAGGCTGAGGCTGAGGCTGAGGCAGGCTGATGCTGAGGCAGGCTGAGGCTGAGGCTGAGGCTGATGCAGGCTGAGGCTGAGGCAGGCTGAGGCTGAGGCCGAGGCTGAAGGCAGACTGAGGCTGAGGCTGAAGCAGGCTGAGGCTGAGGCTGAGGCTGAGGCTGATGCTGAGGCAGGCTGAGGCTGAGGCTGAGGCTGATGCAGGCTGAGGCTGAGGCAGGCTGAGGCTGAGGCCGAGGCTGAAGGCAGACTGAGGCTGAGGCTGAAGCAGGCTGAGGCTGAGGCTGAGGCAGGCTGAGGCTGAGGCTGAGGCAGGCTGATGCTGAGGCAGGCTGAGGCTGAGGCTGAGGCTGATGCAGGCTGAGGCTGAGGCAGGCTGAGGCTGAGGCCGAGGCTGAAGGCAGACTGAGGCTGAGGCTGAAGCAGGCTGAGGCTGAGGCTGAGGCAGGCTGAGGCTGAGGCTGAGGCAGGCTGATGCTGAGGCAGGCTGAGGCTGAGGCTGAGGCTGAGGCAGGCTGAGGCTGAGGCCGAGGCTGAAGGCAGACTGAGGCTGAGGCTGAAGCAGGCTGAGGCTGAGGCTGAGGCAGGCTGAGGCTGAGGCTGAGGCAGGCTGATGCTGAGGCAGGCTGAGGCTGAGGCTGAGGCAGGCTGAGGCTGAGGCAGGCTGAGGCAGACTGAGGCTGAGGCAGGCTGAGGCTGAGGCTGAGGCTGAGGCTGAGGCTGAGGCAGGCTGAGGCTGAGGCTGAGGCTGAGGCAGGCTGAGGCTGAGGCTGAGGCTGAGGCTGAGGCAGACTGAGGCTGAGGCTGAGGCAGGCTGAGGCTGAGGCTGAGGCAGGCTGAGGCTGAGGCAGGCTGAGGCTGAGGCTGAGGCTGATGCAGGCTGAGGCTGAGGCAGGCTGAGGCTGAGGCGAGGCCGACGGCAGACTGAGGCTGAGGCTGAAGCAGGCTGAGGCTGAGGCAGAGGCAGGCTGAGGCTGAGGCTGAGGCAGGCTGATGCTGAGGCAGGCTGAGGCTGAGGCTGAGGCTGATGCAGGCTGAGGCTGAGGCAGGCTGAGGCTGAGGCCGAGGCTGAAGGCAGACTGAGGCTGAGGCTGAAGCAGGCTGAGGCTGAGGCTGAGGCAGGCTGAGGCTGAGGCAGGCTGAGGCTGAGGCTGAGGCTGAGGCTGAGGCAGGCTGAGGCTGAGGCTGTGACTGCGACTGCCGTTGCCACTGCGACTGTTATCGCGAATGCGACTACGACTGCGAGAACAGCAGAATTCTACAACTGGATTCTCATCTGAATCGTAAGGGGAATGTTTCCAGATATGCTCCTACACATCGCTGTTAGGTTGCTTTGCCAGGATAATTTTGTTCGCTCGAGGTGGGGAACATCTCAGCTGCTGGTAGGGGCGCCCTGTCGTTGGCACCAGGCGGAGCTGGACGAGATGGATTTTCGCACTCCCGTATCTTGCCTTGAGGTTGCAGCAGCTCTCGAGGGTGCCTGTCCGAGCTATGCTGGAGCCACCACAACTTCTCCAGCGTGTCCTCCACTGCATCTCTGGCGATGCCTACATCCCCGTATACTGCGGCGCCGTGAACTTCCTGAGTGGCCAGGTCTTCCTCTTTGAGGGCGCCATCACGCAGTCGTCGACCTCATCGGCAAGCTGTGGCCCGCACCCCCGACACCTTCTGCCCGCTCGCGGTGCGCTTTCGCAGCACATCGGGCACTCGTCCCCAGCTGCCGCTCTTCTAGGGGAACGAAGAATGGCATGAACATACAAACTCGGAGGTCCGCGCGAATTGCTCGGATCGTCGCTGGACCCCCCCCTCTGGCGCGCGGAGCGCGCCAGGGGCGGCGCTGGAGGCGCCGCCAGGGGGATCCAGCGCGGATCCGAGGAATCCGCGCGGACCTCCGAGTCTTTATGCTTATGCCATTCTTTGTTTCTCTAACTTCTCCCTCGCCTCGCACCTCCTCCCGCGCCTCCTCCCCGCCCTCCTCGCGAGAGCGGCAGGCCCCACCCTGACTGCGCGCCTCATCTGATATGATGGGGCCGCCGCTCCGGGTGCGCGTGGCCCTGTGGCTGAGAGGCCAGGGATCTCTTCCACGTTTCGCCATTTCGGGCACACAGTGGAGACCCATGCCAAGAAACACCCTGCTTGCCTCCAGGGTTCCCTGGGTTTCTTGGGTTTCGATGGTCTTGCTCTGGATAGCGTGACGTTCCCACACCAAAAATCCATGGACGTCCTGGGGTCTCAGGGATGGGTTTCTCGTGGAAGGTTTCTTGTGGACTGGCCTCCATTGCAGGTGGTCTTAAATCACCAACTTGAAACAACAGCCCAATCCCGAAAGCGCGAGCGCAAACATGGCACGCAGGCTCCTTGCGATTTCGGGGACGTAGATTTTGGCGCAGGGCTTCGCTAGGGGAAGAACGACGAACGCAAACCATACCCCGAAATCCTTGGCCGATTGCCTAGTCCTTGGTCAAGCTGCGATTTTTTTGAATGGGTGACCTGTTTTCCTTGAGTCGTTGAGAAGCGACACTCAGAGGCAGTCTTTCTCGGCGGCGAGCCCAGGGGGAAGTGAGAAGGGGCGGGCCTTCTCAGAAGGCTGGGAAGCGCCGCGGCCTTCTGGGACGTTTTCTAGGCCTTCCCGATGACATATAGAACCTCTCAGAAGGCCAGAGGCCTCCTGAGAAGTCCCGCCGCTTCTGAAGAGGCCTTCTCCTTCTCACTCCCTCCCCGCTCGCCGCCGATCTTCTCACGCAAGGACGAGACGGCCCTCCCAGAGCATCTCTACCCTCCGAGTAGTGGATCGACTGCAGATTTGAGTTACCCCAATATTGATTTCCGCGTCGAAGTGACGAGAGAGAGTGACGTATGATTTTCGTAGATCTGCGGATCAGTTTGCGCATTTTCGGAGATTCGACGAAGAAATCAATTCTGGGGTAAATCAATGTTGTGGTCGATCCCCCACTCGAATTCTGTTCCCCCGCTCCTCCACCTCCCTCTCCCTGGGGAGTGGGAGGAGCTAGCGGAGCCCCGCCCGGGGCTTCGCGGCGCGCCGGCCTCAGATCACTCACGAGCTCGCGGAGAAGGCCACCAGCCCTCTGAAGGCCAGGCCGAGCGAGCCCGAGGGGGAGGAGGGGGGGCTGGGGAGGAGGAGGAGGAGGAGGAGGAGGAGGAGGAGGAGGAGGAGGAGGAGGAAGAGGTCTCGAGGTCTCGAGGCCGACGCGCACAAGTCTGTGACGAGCGGGCGGGCCGAACAGGAAGGGAGAGCACGCCCTGGCTACCAGCCAGGTAGAGGACCTCGCCTGACACGGTCAGGCGGACAGTATTGGAGGGGGGCCGTCACATTTTTGTCAGGCAGAGGAGCGGCTTTGCATAGGCGGCACTCCTCAGCCCCTGGCAGGCCCCCCTCCCCAAAAACTGAAAGCAAAACGAGTTGCATCAGTCCGATCCCGACTCCACCCCGAGGTCCCCACCCAGCTCCCCTCCAGACAGGGCCGCCTCCTCCAATCGGAGGGCAGCGGCAACGCGAGCGGGAGCCTGCGGACAGGACGGTTCTGCTGCACTGGAGGCGGCAGCAGGGGCGGGCGGAACGACAGGCTGGGCAGCGCTGAGGGGTTCCAGTCGCTGCCCAGTCCGAGGGTGGAGGCCACGCGAAGCATATTTTATCTTCGGGCCTGGCTCGATCGGGTACTCGCGTGGACACTGCGCCCGTTGCATCGGAGGCTGAGTCCACGCGCACGCCCATCGGGCAAGATCATGAGCACTGCACAGAGAACAATAAATCACTCGGCCCTCACGCTCAACGGCGTGACCGAGATCTCTCCAGTGGCTGTAGGCCTCGGGCTGAGGCGGTGCTGGCACAGGAGCGGGCCCCAGGACAACACTGGCAAACGACAACGCTTTCTGCACCGCCTCCGACCTGACGGGCGTGGCACTGGCCCCGTGGGTCTGGAAAAACTCCTCAGCCTGAAACGCCTGCACAACAGTGGGCGTGCACTCGCGCCGACTCCCTGACCGCAGCTGAAGCAGAGAGTCGTGGGTGCGTGCCCACAAATTACACTGCTTGCACCTCCACTCGCCCTTCGCTGGAAAGTGGAACAGTTCGTGCTGCACCAGCACCGCTTTGGCCACGGGACGGCACGCGGGCTGGGCATCAGGAGTCGAGAGGTCCGATGAAAGCAAAGGGATCGATTGGGCGAACCGACTCAGGAAGTCAAAATCTGTCCGGATGTCGGCTAGATGCTGCTTCTGAGCATCGACTACAGAAGTGGCAGCCGCGTGGCCCTCGGACCCCAACCTGGCGAAAACATCGGCCCAGAGGTTACCGAGGAAATCCTGAATTTCATGGGCCGAGGAAAGGTCCAGGATATCGTCCCACTCTCTGTGGGTTTTGATCCACTGGAAGGTGGGACGCGCCTGACCATCCTGAAATAAATCAAAAATGCTGCGCCAGATATCCGCATGCAAGGCTTGGCCCTGCGCAAGGGCTGGGGGCCACTCCGTCCCTTCGCGCACGGCAGATGCATGATCAGACACTACCTGGGCGTCTGGGGGGCCTCGCCGAAGGGCTTGGATAATAGCGTAGCGCTCAGCCCGAGGCACCGACTGGCCCCGCCCAGGGAGGGCCCCGAACACCGCGCGGATCGGGGGCCCCTCTGGGCCCAACTCCACCGCAGCAAATCCACGCCGTCTAAATTCTGGATTGGAGCTCGCCAGTCCCGAACCGTCGGTGTAAATGCGTCGCCCTGAAGGCCCAAGGGCAAGACCCCAGGAATGGACAGGGGGCTCCGAGGGGGCCGGGGGAACCTTGCACCTCTGGAAGGGGAAACAGTGGCGAGCTCAAGCGTGTCCCAGTCGGGCCCCCCAGGACCAGTCTCACCTCTCGCGCGGAGCACGCCCCTCCATTCCACGACGTCACCAGGATAACTTGAATCAAATTGTCGAGGGCAATCGAGCACGGGTTCGCAATCATAAAGTTGGTGGCCCAGTGTCCCAGCGTCTTTCTTGCCACAAAACTGGCAGTCCGAGCAGTTGCTGTAACCGGCTGCTTTCCGACGGGCAGGAGGCCACATCGCTGACCCCAGGGCGCGCCGCGCAGCCCCTTGGCGTTTCTGGTCAGAGATTTTCAGCACACCATGGCGGAGCCCCCTTCACCCAGATCTCCTCGGAACCAGTCGCCTCGGGGACGTGCTGGAGCGCGCGTCTGACCTGCCATTTCGCTATGCCGAGGCGCAGCGCAGCACGCGCATCACGCGGACACTCGCGCAGCAGGTTGTGCACGTGCCCCTTCATCACTTTCGATCAGGTGGGCCGACCGCATACGCCAGCCTACTCGTCGCAAGCTCAGCAAAACGGCTGAGACGGGACCTTCGCAAACTTTCAAGACTGGGCGTCCTGGGCACGGCCCGAAATCTCAAGCCAGGCTCGCTGGGGCCGACCCAGAGAGATTTTGCTATCCCAGAGCATGGAGCAGTATCTCAAAAGCAACGGAACGCGAGCGTCAAACGCTGGATCGAAATACTGACCACGCTGAGTCATTAGCCAGGCAGTGAGGGAGCCTGACCGCCTAGCACCGACTAGCGATCCAGCGAGCGCGCGTAAGGCCGTGAGGGCGCTGTCGGTGGCGCCAGACACGCCCGCGCCGTGAGCGCCCGCTGGGGGCGCGCCCGCGCGCCAGAGGGCGGCGACATTACCAGGGACTCCACGCTTCAGCGCGAGCAGCCTGCGCTTGCGAGACAGCGCCCCCCTAGGCCGCCTGCGCTCCTGTACGCGCAGCGGGCGGCCTGAAAAAAAAAAACTCGCGGCCCAGGTTTCGCATGTGCCGATGGCTTTTCCAGGGGGCGATTTTAGCATTCGAGCCGATCTTGGCCGCAGCGCGGGCCGTCGAGGCCACAAATCCATTTCTGGCCACCTGCAACATGAGACCACAACGGTAGGCCTTGCGGGAGAAACACTGGACGGCGGCCATCAGGCCCTGACTGCTTCAAATCCCTGCCTATCCACTGGAAGCTAGCGTCATCCATCAAGCTGCGAGGTATTACGGGATAGAACCATTCACAACATCGCGCCACCACGCGATGCAAGAGAAGGTGCATCATCGTGTTGGCGTGACCGCGCCCAGCCATAAGCCCTTGGTTAGTGACCGCGGACTTGCGCAAAGACCCGAACGCCTGGACGACCCTGGGACAACGGTGAGAACACAAGACCATCCAAAGCATACGCACGGGATACTAGGAGGGTACGTGCTTCTTCCAGCAACTTGGCCACTCTGATGCACTCATAGCATTTAAACATATCGATCCGAACCGACGCTGAAAACTCCCCCGCCGCACCAGCCACCTCCGCCTCGACATTATGAACAAAGGCAGCGTCGGAAGAGCTCCTGGCGGGCCCACTCCCCCAAAATGCGGGGCATCGATTCCGAGCTTCCCACTCTCGCGAGATCGGCCGACGCAGCCGCCCGCCCCCAGATGCGAACTAAAGTGTTCAAAAGCGCGATGAGACGATGGCCTCCAGAGGGCTTGCTCAGCCTGATCAGCCGAGACTGCACTCTGTTGCATGGCCAGCAGAGAAGGCGCTCACAGGTGGCGTGCAGCAGCGCGAGCGTTTCCAGCACCGCGTCGGAGCACGCGTCGAGCGAGCGCGGGTGCAGCTTCACCTGGCCCGGCGCCGTCGACTTGGAGCCTCGTAATGCTTTTCGAAACTGCTGGACCGAGAGAGGCTCGAGCAACGGCCGCTCATGTGCGTCGGCGGGCAGCGGCACCTCTGAGCAGCCATGCAGGTTCCATATGGTCTGCCACTCATCAACGCACTCGTCCACGCGCTCGAACGGTTGGCGCGCCTCACCCCTGTCATCGGCTACCTCCTGCAGCTCGCGAATCTTGGAGTATCGTTGTGCCTTGCCAGCTCCCTTGACGAACGCATCTTGGGCCCGCCTGGCCCAACTGGCCGAAGACTCGTCCATGCCTTCAGCGATGCGCCCCTCAGCCATGTCAATGAGCCTCTGCACCTCCGCGTCGAAATCGTCGCGGCAGAAGCTGGCAATCGGGTCCTCAAAGAAGTCACATACGTCTGCTGGAAGAAAGTCATGGATCCACCTGCCACGTCGAACTCTCTTGAAATATCCAAACATATCATGCATCAACCGGCTCATACACAACACGGTAGCCTCAGCCCCTGGCGAATCCTCGATAACACCGTTGAGCTGATCCGCGCACGACTTGATCTTTACTCGCGCACTTCGAAGATGACGTAGCCACCTGTTGAACGATCTCCATGCCGTGAGCGACGTGGGCTGGTTGGGCGCTGACGCCTTCAGCTGCTGCCACTTGTGCTGAGGAGGCCCAGCGTTGCCATGATGTTGGCGACGCTCAGCTTCAACTCGCGCACCGTGCCTGTCGAGCAGCTCAGCTTCCAGACCAATCAGCACCTCGTCCCAGCACTCGGCCAAGCTCTCGGCTGAATCAGCATCGCGAAGCCGCTGCTGCACCTGCAACCGTTCACGTGCCGGCGGAAATTGCGAACACCCAACAGGCGGCTCTGAAGGTAGCGGCTTGGGCTCAATGGGCACACGACAGCACATCGCACGTGGCTTGCCCGTCACCGCCGCCACCGCAGGCAAGTGCGGGAAGGTGTCGGCAGCACTATCAGCCGACGGGGCGCTCATACGGTAAGAGAAGCCTTCCGAAGCATAGAACCAATCACGATGGGTCCCAGGTGTAGCTTGAATACAAGTGGGCACGGTACTGCTATGACGAATACCCTTCAAGCCGACGAACCAATCATCGATGCCACAGTCAGGGTCCACGTTCCAGTCGGTGCCTATGCTCCACTCCTGGCCTACCACGTTCAACCTGGCAATGTACCTCGTGATCACAGTGATCAGCTTCAAATTCTCACCTGTGAGCCCGATGCCGACGACGAGATGAGCCGAGATGCAGACCACGCCATTTGCCATCGCCCAGTGGGCCTTGGCCGCCACCGCACGCCCAAGGTATAACATGGGATCCTTGAGCATGGGGGGCTTCGTCAGCAGCGCGTGTTTGGGGGCCAGCACGGCGACCCCACCTGCAGTGCCTCCACGACCCGTGGAAACTGACGGAGCCCAGATGTCACGCATGTTCACGTTTTTGCAGCTGTGCTGAACGTCGGGGAGCCTCGACTTGTCACAGTGATGCTCCTGGACCAACGCAACTCCACGACTGTAATCAGGAACGCTCAGCAGCTTGACCAACGGACCATGCGGCGACGTATTGATCGTGCAAACTGAGCTTGAACGGACATGCTTGCTTTTAGACTGGCTCCCGAGGTTCCCCGCATCATTGTCTATTTCGTCCACTGTGCGACTTGAGCCCTCGGGGCCATCCTGACGCTCGAAATCACCGAACTTCTGGTCTGAGCCTGGGTAACACTGGAAGGCGGGAACGCGGCTGATCAGACGCTGCACTCCCTCATCCACAGGATCGGTAGCCACGCGCTGAGAGCGCTGAAGCGAAGCTATCAACCAGAACATCACGTGGTTCGCGGCTGTCATTGCCACTGTCGGTCGGTGCTCTCTGCCCCAAGATACCCGCATGGCAGCGCTGCCATGCCGCGGGCGAGTGGGGTGAGCGGTGCGCGCCGACAGTGACGACAGCACATAGTCACGGGCCCTAGGTTGACACTCGCTGCTTATTGGTGCGGGCTCCGACTGCATCGCCAAGACGCTCGATTGCCGATCTGAGCTGACTTTCGCCCTCAGGCGGGTCCGACCCGAACGCTTCCTTACAGAAGGCCTGAAGGTCGGGAAGGTCGTCGGAGTCCATGGGGACGGGCGCACTCTCAGCAGGAGCACCTGCCGCGGCAGCCGCAGGAGCAGGGCCGCCAGCGCCACCAGGAGCAGCAGCGCCTGCGCCGCCGGCTTCGCGAGCTCGGCGTTCGGCTGCTGCCTTGTCCAGCGCGCGCAGCCGCTCGAACATGCCGACGACGTCGTTGCACATGCTCAGCTCGGCGCCGAGCGACTCGAGCATCCTGCCCACCTCATCTGTCGACATGTCGAGGCCCGAGATGACAGTGCGCAGCGGCAGCGGCCCATCTGAGTGCCCAGGGCGCGGGGCCGACATGGCTGCCTTGCGACGCTGCTCCTCAGCCTCCACCAGCTCCGACGCCGTGGCCGACACAACGTCCCTGGCCTCGCTGAGCTGCGCCTGAAGGTCATGGATTTTCTGCTCGATCGCCTTGACATTCCCAGAATGGCGGTCACGCTTCTTCTCCAAGGCCTGGCACCTGTTGACCAGCTGGTGTAACTGCACGGCAACTGGCTTGTCACGCATGATGCGCTCCTGGAGCGCGTCGTGCTCAACGACCATCTCGGCCTTGCACTTGAGGAGCACCGGGTCCTTAGAGTCGCCGATCGCTCGAATGCTTGCGCCGATCTCGCTGAGCCTGGCCTTATCAGCATCGGAAGCGGCAGCGGCATCGGTCTGGGGAGCCTGCTTCTGAGCCGACCCACCCCCCGTGCCTCCGCCTGCGAGACTCCGAAGCCGCTCGATCTCCTTGTCCTCAGCCGCGAGCGCCTTCTGCTGCTGCTCGAGCTTAACCTTATCAGCCTGCTGCCTCCTCTCCTCAACGGGACTGGGGGCACGTTGCGACGGGCTTCCGTTTGGCGGAACACGGGGCCCAGCGTAGGCTGCGCCTTTCGCCGCACCACAAATGCTGCAGGACGGCTTATCTGCATGGTTCCACCACCTGGCGCCATCCCTTGGGTTGACACACCACTTGCAGTACCACTGGTGCGCAGTCGCTTGGCGGCTGGCAGCATGTCCTTTAGAAGGCCGAGCAGGTGCCATCCGCTCACGAGGAGCGCACAGAGTACAGGAGAGCGAGAAAGACTGTGACTGGCGATAGTGAACCTCTCAGTGCGTTAAAGCTGTCGAGGGCCGCAGACCCCTCACGCCACATGCCAAGGTCCCTGAGCCGATGCTACGGACCTTGAGCCAAAATGGCTACGAGGAGGAGGAGGAGGAGGAGGAGGAGGAGGAGGTGGAGGAGGTGGAGGAGGAGGAGGAGGTGGAGGAGGAGGAGGAGGGAGGAGGTGGAGGAAGAGAAGGATGAGGATGAGGAGGAGGGAGGAGGTGGAGGAGGATGAGGATGATGATGAGGATGATGATGATGATGAGGATGATGATGATGATGATGATGATGATGATGATGATTGATGATGATGATGAGGGAGGAGGAGGGAGCGAGGGGAGAGAGGAAGGGGAGGAGGAGGTGAAGGAGGAGGAGGAGGAGGAGGAGAAGGAGGAGGAGGAGGAGGAGGAGGAGGAGGAGGAGGGGGAGGAGGAGGGGCTCGTTGCACTGTCTTCAGCAAGTCCAGCGCATGTGCCTAACATGTGCGCAAGGACTGCTGGGGGTTAGAGACACCGCCGACCGTTGGATCGCAATCATAAAGATACAGCGTTCAGGTTCCCGATCCAAGACCGGATATTCAATCTTAGACTGCGCGATGAATCGCAGACGCCGCCCGGTGAATCATATATTCGCTCCCCTTTGAATCAAAGACAGCGCGCCGAATCAGAGACCCCGCGCGGGGGTCAGAGCCCAGTGTGCGAAACCGCTTGGGCTTATGATTTTTGCTGCTGGCTGATCATGCTGACGCTCTACGTCCTCCCAGAAGAATAATTAAATGATTATGATGGGATGGTGGTGCTGATGACGACGATGATGAATAGAAGCTGATGGTGATGGTGATGATCATGATGATGACGATGAGGCTGATGAGGATGATGAGGATGAGGATGGTGATGATGATGATGATGATGATGATGATGATGCTGATGATGATGATGATGATGATGATGATGATGATGATGATGATGATATTAACGATGATGCTGACGAGGATGCTGCTGATGATCATGTTGTTGACGATGATGAGGAGGATGAGGATGGCGATGATGCTAGTGCTGCTGATGATGAGGATGACGATGCTGACGATGCTAATGATGGTGATGAGGAAGCCAATGCTGATGCTGATGATGCTGATGATGATGGTGCTGTTAATGAATGCTGATGATGATTATGACGATGATGCTGACCAGGATGCTGCTGATGATGATGACGATGACGAGGATTATGATGCTGATGACTATGACGATGCTGACGATGATGACGATGCTTATGATGATGGTGAGGACGGTGATGATTATGCTGATGCTGATGATGACGATGCTGATACAGATGATGATGACGATGATGCTGGTGCTGCTGCTGAGGATGGTGATGCTGCTTATGATGATAACGATGATGCTGATGATGCTGACGATGATGATGATTATTATTATGCTGCTGATGATGCCGATGGTGATGAAGACAATGTTGATGCTACTGATGACGATTCTGGTGATGATGATGATGATGATGATAATACTGATGCTGCTGATGATGACGATGATGATGCTGATGATGATGATGCTACTGTTGTTGATGCTGATAAGGATGGTGATGGCGATGGTGATGATGATGATGATGACGATGACGATGAAGATGTTGACAATGATGGTGATGATGATGCTGATGATGATTATGATGATTATGAGGATGGTGCTGATGATGTTCTGTTGCTGCTGATGATGCTGATGACAGTGAGGATGAGGATGAGGATGATGATGATGATGACGATGATGATGATACCGATGCTCATGCTGCTGCTGATGACGATGGTAATGATGACCATGCTGATGATGATGATGATGATGATGTTGATGCTGATGCGGATGATGATGGCGATGCTGATTATGGTGATGATGAGGATGATGAGGATAAAGAGGAGGATGACGATGCCGTTGACGATGGTGATGATGACGATGATGATGATGATGATGATGATGCTGAGGATGATTATGATCATGATGCTGATGATGCTGATGATGCTGCTGCTGATGATGATGAGTATGAATAGGATGATGGTGATGATGATGACGATGCTGCTGATGTTGATGCTGCTGCTGATGCTGATGACGATGCTGCTGATGCTGCTGCTGATGATGAGGAGGAGGAGGAGGAGGACGAGGAAGATGAGAAGGTGAAGGAGGAGGAACAGGACGAAGAGGAGGAGGAAGAAGAAGAGGCGGAGGAGGCAGAGGCGAGCATTAAGGAATTCAATCCATGAAGGTCTGGGGCCTGAAGCCTATGCCCATGCAATTATGATGTTATTGCCCAGTGTGTGTTCGTTTGCGGTTTGTCTACGTCTGGAACCATGGTTAGATGTTTGATCGCTTTCTCCACGCCAGTTGTTCTAGTGTTGGAAAAGTGCCATGGCAAAGGGGAAGTGTGATTTCAGCAAGAAGCCGCATCGGCTCGAGGGAGTCGGCCCTGAGTGCTTCCACGTACTGCGTAGGAGACATCTGCAATAATTAAGCACTTCAGCAAGGGACCATATCTTCAGCTCGAGACAGTCGGCCCTGAGATCTTTCGCGCGACATTGCAGCCTTCGAACACATATCGGGCCGCTCTGGCGCCAGGACACTCAGCCTCAGTACTTGCGCACGCGAGCGTCCGGGCCGATCGCATGGACCTAAACGATGTTTGGTCCATCTCGTGGGCCGTTTTTTTGTTTTTTTGTTTTGTTCTGCATTCGGGGCGAAGCGAAGGCAAAACGAGGAAGAACGAACAACACAACGAAAACGAAACACACCGTTTATCGGAGGTTGATCGGCCTCCTACCCTGTCTCGTCGAGTAGCGAATTGGCCGTTTTCGGTTCGCGAGAGGGCGTCGCGGCCGTCAGTTTTGCGGGTCCAGGTCCGTCGGTTTCGGTCCCAGGTCGTTTTCACTAAATGGAGGTTAAGCAAAGGGGGGTCTGTCCACCGCCGAGTTTAGGTTCAGCCCTGTTGCCAGAGTGCAGCGTTGCAGAGAATGTTGCCATTCAATCATAGCGATTTGTCTTCTTCCGTAGGTGTCCTTGGCTCAGGGTGTCGAGAGGGAGAGCCCTCGACTGAAGGACGCTCAACCGGGCTAGGTGCACCCAAAACTTCGATGCTCGTTTTGGGGACCTTCTTGGGGCCCACCTAATGGATCTGTTCGACTCAGGTTCGACTCAAGTTCGACTCAGGTTCGACACAGATTCGACTCAGATTCGACTCAGGTTCGACTCAGGTTCGACTCAGGTTCTACTCAGGTTCGACGCAGCTTCGACGCACGAGTGGAGCCAGTGGCTCCAGGAAGGTCCCCAGAATGAGCATCTAACAATAGAGGAGAGTTTGATATCGTGCAGTTGTGCCCTTGATTGAGGCTTCCTCGGCAGCTGATCTTCGAAGCAGCCCGCCGACCGCGGCCGAGCCTCGCCAGCCTCGGCCAGCGAGGGAGGGCTGGGCCGCGAGGGGCCTCCCCGCGTGCCCGGGCCTCTCTCCCGGCTCCCGGTCCGCATGGGGGTGTGCGCGGAGGAGGGGGCGTCCCCGATGCATCGTCGACGTCACCGATGCATCGCCGATGCATCGGCGATGTATGGCCGATGCATCGGCGATGCGGCGCGAGCCGCCGACCCCATCTATTTCGACCCCATCCAGGAGGCCTCCAGTAGATGCCAGGGCGTCAAGAGTCCAGCATGGTCTGTGCGCGGACGGGAGGTCTCCAGCATGCGCTTGGCCCGCGCGCATTTGAGGCATGCTTTCACGCGTGCTGGACCCCACGCGGGTATCCAGCATGCGGCCAGCGGATTCCTGTCCCCACACGCAGAAGTACGTGCTCGGAGAGGGGTCTCCAACACGCGTGCGTTTGGCAATTCTTTTTGCGCGTGTAGGCCCCCCAGGGGGTGTCTCCGCCATGCGGCCAGTCATTATTCTCACGCGTAAGCACGTTCGCGGAGGGGTGACCCCCTCCCTGAAGGGGAAGAAGGAAGCTAGAAAAATAAACACTAACGCACTCACGCCCGAAGAGTACCCCCCCGGATACCAACATGTGGGCAAGACCTCTGCATCCTCAGTCCTCAGTGATGGTGGCTTCGTCGCCGAGGCCACCTTGGACGCTCCAGCGTCTCGCGAAACGCCCCGTCCAGATTCAGGGGAGTGGGTAGGGTGAGGGGTAGCCCCCTCGCCGAAGGGGAAGCGAAGGGGGTTGGAAGAGGAAGCCAAATTTGCCCAAATGTGGCCCAAAACGTCCAAATTTGGCTCAAACCGTCCAAATTCTAGACGCTTCGCGTATCCCCACCAGCTGTCCCCGCGCGCGCCCGGCGAATTCGTCACGGCCGCAGCCCGACCGTGACCCGCCGCCGCCGGCGCTTCCGCCTGCAACTGTGAAAAAGAAGAAGTATCCCCACCAGCCCGTCCAGAAACGACGCCCAGGCGAGTAGAGGGTCGTCCTGAGGGGCTTTTCGGCGTCTTGGGTGCCTCGGGGGGGCCTCTTTGGGCCGTTTGGGATCCTCTTGGGGGCCTCCTGGGGGCCTCTTGGGGCCATCTTGGGGCCATCTTGGGGCCTCTTGGTGCCTCCTGGGCGCTTCTTGGGGCCATCTTGGAGGAAATCGATCAAAGAAGAGGGGAGCTTTAATTAGCGCTGCCCCCTCAGAAGGCCAAAATGGGGCCAAAACCTTAGTAAAATCAATGATTTTGGCTTCAAAGAAGAGGGGAGCTTTACTTAGCGCTGCCCCCTCAGAAGGCCAAAATGGGGCCAAAACCTTAGTAAAATCAATGATTTTGGCTTCAAAGAAGAGGGGAGCCTTAATTAGCGTTGCCCCCTCAGAAGGCCAAAATGAAGCCAAAACCATAGTAAAATCAATGATTTGGGCTTCCTCGGCGAGGCCGTTTTGGACGCTCTGACCGCTCCCCGCCCCCCCTGTCCAGGTCAGTGGGGAGGGGGTAGGGGGAGGGGTAAACCCCTCCCCGAAGGGGAAGAAGGAGGGGTGGAAGAGGAAACTCGTTAAACCACCGACGCCTTAAAGGGCTGGTGGGATTTGGCCCACCTCGCTCCAAACCACTCAGGATGCCCAAATCTGGCCCGAGCCGTAGCGAAGCCATGCGTGCCTCTGGCCGTCTCTCGCCGAGGCCAGGCGCTCCAGAACGCGCCGCGAGAAGGCACCGCCCGGATCAGGGGCAGGGGGCCAGGGGAAAGGGGCAGGCCCCTCCCCGAAGAGGAAGAAAGACCACTGACTCAAAGCAGACGCCCAATCCCAAAAAACGCGAGGGCCAAAACAGAACGCAGGCTCCTCGAGACCTCGGGGGGGGGGGAGATTTTGGGGCATAGGGTTTTACCAGGGTGGCAACGACGAGCGCAAAACGTACCCTGAAGTCTTTGGCAGATCTTCGAATCCTCGGTGAATCCGCGATGTTGGGGTCGGTGATTTTTTTTCTTGGTCAAAAGGGGGGTCGGAAGGGGAAGCCCTCCGAACCGCTCAGGACGCCCAAGTTTGGCCCGAACCGTTGTCAAGTCATAGGGGGAGGGGCAAGCCCCTCCCCGAAGGGGAAGAAAGGGGGGTCGGAAGGGGAAACTCTCCGAACCATTCCAGATGCCCAACTCTGGCCCAAGCCGCAGTCAAAGCACAGGGGGAGGGGCAGGCCCCTCCCCGAAGGGGAAGGAATGGGGGTCGGCAGGGGCAGCTCTCCGAGCAAACGCCCTAGAAGGGCCGGTGGGATCTCTGTGCCATCTCCTGTGCTCGTCGTCATCCCCGCACCCACCCCCTCCTCCTCCTCCTCCTCCTCCTCCTCCTCCTCCTCCTCCTCCTCCTCCTCCTCCTCCTCCTCCTCCGCCCTCCGCCTCCTCCCCCTCCTCCTCCTCCTCTCCTCCTCCTCCTCCTCCTCCTCCTCCTCCTCCTCTCCTCCCCTCCCCCCCTCCTCCTCCTCCTCCTCCTCCTCCTCCTCCTCCTCGCCTTCATCCTCCATCACCCCCCATCACCAGGCGATCGCAAGCATGGATCAAGGGGGCGTGGATCAGCGACGGGTCCCGTTTCCACGGGAGATCGCGGAGTTCCGCCGCCGAGCGGGCCGGCACCGGCCACACTGTGGGGGGGCACCTTTCCCGCGATCCATGTTTGCGCTCCCCCGAATCCACCATCCTCCATCCTCATCGGCGGCGAGCGAGGGGGGGAAGTGAGAAGGGGCGGGCCTTCTCAGAAGGCTCGGAAATCCCTCGGCCTTCTGAGAAGTTTCCGAAGCCTTCCCCGAAGACGCAGAAGACCTCTCAGGAGGCCTGAGGGCTTCTGAGAAGTCCCGCCGCCTTTGAGAGGGCCTCGGGCCTTCTCAGAAGGCTCGGAAATCCCTCGGCCTTCTGAGAAGTTTCCGAAGCCTTCCCCGAAGACGCAGAAGACCTCTCAGGAGGCCTGAGGGCTTCTGAGAAGTCCCGCCGCCTTTGAGAGGGCCTCCCCCTCCTCACTTCCCCTCCTCGCTCGCCGCCGACCGCAGTTTTTTCATCTCCATCCGTCCTCCTCCATCCTTCAGGAGGGAACAAAAACACACAGACACAATTAATCGCCGATTCCCCAGAAAAGATGGGAAACTATGGGAAGTGGGGGGGAAGACAGAAACCAAGCAAATATAAGAAAATATGGGGAATCCTGTTTTTGGTGTGTATTTATTTGTGTGCCCCAGGGCCCCTTCAATCCTCAATCCTCTTTTCTCGACCCTCCGCCCTGCATCCCGCGATCCCTTCGTTTTGCGCCCACCTGTTCTGAGGCGGGAATTTATACATGACAACCGCTTGGAGGGTCAGTTTTCGGAGCCTCGGCAGGCGGTGGATACGGACATGTTCGGGCCCCCGGGAGCCGATACATATATATATATATATATATACACATATATATCTATATATATATATATATATATATATATCCATATTCACCGCCCGCCAGGGCACCATGACGTCGGCTCCCAGGCGGTGGATATGGATGAATCCCCGCCTCGCAACTGTCTCCTGCGCTCGTCGCCCCCCCGTGTGTCCTCCTCCTCCTCCTCCTCCTTCTCCTGTCCCTCGTCCCTGTCCGTCTCTCTGCCTCTCTCCTCCTCCTCCTCCTCCTCCTCCTCCTCCTCCTCCTCCGCCTCCTCCTCCTCCTCCCTCCTCCCCTCCTCCTCTCCTCCTCCTCCTCCCCCTCCTCCTCCTCCTCCTCCGCCCTCCTCCTCCGCCCTCCTCCTCCGCCCTCCTCCTCCGCCCTCCTCCTCCGCCCTCCTCCTCCTCCGCCCTCCTCCTCTCCTCCTCCTCCTCCTCTCCTCTTCGTCCTTCGTCCTCTCGTCCTCCTCCCCTCCTCCTCCTCCTCCTCCTCCTCCTCCTCCCCCTCCTCCTCCCGACCCTTCGAGCCTCGAGCTCCTCGTACTTTGCTTGCGCCTGTGCTGGGGTGCACTTGAGCCCTCGCGCGCCCCTCGCCTCCTCCTCGCCCACCTCGTTGTCGTTGTCGTCGTCGTCGTTGTCGTCGTCGTCGTCGTCGTCGTCGTCGTCGTCGTCGTCGTCGTCGCCGTCGCCGTCGCCGTCGCCGTCGCCGTCGCCGTCGCCGTCGCCGTCGTCGTCGTCGTCGTCGTCGTCGGCGGCGTGCAGTGGAAACCCATGCCAAGAAACACCCTGCTTGCCTCCAGGATCTCGATGGTCTTGCTGTGGAACGCGTGACGCGCCCTCGCCAAGAGTCCACGGACGTCCCGGGGCCTCAGGGCTGGGCTTCTGGTGGCAGGTTCCCTGTGGTCGAGCTCCTGCTGTACCCTCCCTCCCTCCCTCCCGTTTCTTGTGGTCGAGCTCCTGCTGTACCCTCCCTCCCTCCCTCCCTCCCGTCGTCGTCGCCCCTCGCCCGCCCGGAGGTTGCCGCCCTCAACGGCGCGAACCGGAAGCTCTTCGGGAACCACTGGTTCTCCACGGGCGCCAGCCTCGCCATCGACGAGAACCTGCACCGGCGGGGCGCCCGCCCCTTCGGCGTCTCGGTGCGGGGCTTTTGCGGGGACCAGGGAGGCTCTTTGGGCGGGAGGCGACGGGACGAGGGCGAGGGAGGAGGGGGGAGGACGCGGGGGGCAGGACGAGGGAGGCAGGATGAGGAGGGTCGGGAGCGGCAGAGAGGGGGGTGATGACTGGGGGTGGGTGGGTATCATGGCGGGGGCCACGATATTTCCCCAGATTTCATGGCGCCTCTTCTTATTTCATGACGTCCCTGGCCCCCCCGCTGGGCCGCGCACATGCCGCCGGTCATGATTTGCACCCCCCCTCTTGGACACCCCCCTCTTGGCCGCTCCCGAGAGGAAGGCAGGACGCTGAAGGACGGGGAAGGATGGGGGAGGACGAGGGAGGCAGGGTGGGGGGGGCAGGAGGAGGCAGGGCGGATGCTGATGACCAGCAGTCTGGGCGGACCACCGTCCGAGTTCGGTCCGCTCGGTGGTTTCGTCGGCAGCGCTGGCCGCAGCAGAAGCACTGCGACTGCGGCAATGTTGAGTCTGGCGCTGGTCTGGCGTGCCACGGATCCCCAGGGGCACACCTTGCGGGCCCGTGCGCAGCTTGAGAGTTGGGGCCAGGAGACGGAGTTGGCTTCTCGCGCTATCTTACATTCTCCCACGTATCCCGCTCGTCTTTTCTTATTCTCGTTCGATTGGGAGGTTCAGGTTTCTTGGAGGGGCTGCCCTGCAGCGGGGCGCTCGAGCTGCATAGTGTTTCGTGGCAGGCTGGGTTCTGTCATATCCCATCGGAGAGCGAGTGGGGCTGCCTCTCTCTATCAGTAGTTCTTCAACGCGTACACGCTCACAAACGCGCATTCAAATGGACACGACATATGTAGGTCTAGATATCATGCATATATGTAGGTACGAGCGTTCTTTGAACACCTGATGTGAAAGACAGCTTTCGCCTAAGCAGTTGAAGCTTTGTGTTCACAGAGTCGGCTAAGCGTTACATCAATGGCGGAGTCTCGACCGGCATTGCCTTTACCATTTGCACAAGCAGTCGCCATTTCGCTGGATATTCTCTTTGACCGTGCAGGCCCAATTGAACTCTTGACCTGCTCACAACCTTTTAAGCTGTTTGGAGGAGGCCTCTGGCGGAGCTGGTCTTCCCATATCACAAGATAGCTCAGTCTTCCTCATGAGAAAGACGGAGTGCGAAACTCCACAACAGGAGGACAGCATATGTATGCAACCCTGTCACGATGATATTTTTCCAGTGAGTCCTTTATAGTAGGAATCAACACGTTAAGCCGCCACAGCAGGAACCATTATGAGCATCCGTCACCGAAGTGGGTCACCGGGTAATTCCGCTACAAGAAAACGGACATGTACATCAGCAACAGTACGAAAAAGTATAATACAAACCCACCGTGAGAGACACAGGTTGCCCAACTCGCGCTTGCGATGATGGGATCTTGCTTGCGTTTGCAGGGGCCGGATGCCATTCCTATATTCATGCACGGTCGCCGCCTCGTCGTTGCCTCGTGCGTTTTCGCTTGCATTTCTTAGGTTTTTGCCCGCTCGCCGCCCGTCGCCGCCTCGTCGCCTCACCACACAGCTTGCTTGCACCCAGAGCGCGACCTAAACGACGTTTCGGCGATCTCGTGGACGGTTTTCGTTTTGATCTCGTTTTGCAGCAAAGGCGGAACGATGACAGAACGAGAGAAAACGAAAACAACACGACATCGGGAAACGATGTTCAGGGCGAGCCCTGCTTGCACCACCCGTCGTCGCCTCGGTGCCACCTTGTGGTGCGCTGGCTCGTATTTCCGGCTCTTCACGCCGTCGCCGCCCGTCGCCGCCTCGTGTCCGCCTGGTGCGTGGGCTAGTGCTTATGGGGCTCCCCGCCGCCCCACATACAGGGCATTGCCTCGATTGCGCCGCATAGGCCGGAACATACCATACTTCGCCACGCAGATTGCACCGTGTAGCTTGCAGCACATATATTGCACCACATAGCCCAAATTGCACCATGTACATAATGCACCACATCTACTGCATGACATGTATTGCACATCCAGCGTGCAAGAGCCTCACTATTGTAGTGGCCTTCGGCCAGTGTCGCCGATCCGGGGGCGCTCCGACTGATGTTATCCTCCTTCGCTCTCGTCCTTCCTCTCTTTTTCCCTCCCTCCCCTTTTCACTCTGCATTTATCTAGTGGTCTTCGGCCTATATCCCGCCACCGTGCCTGGGTGGTGGGTCAGAGGCCTCATGGATGTTGGTTGGCATCTCGTGGTTGGCCTCTTCGGGGCCTCTGGGAGGCAGTTTTGAGGTCCTCCCGGGCCTCTTGGGCAGTTGCGGGGCTTCTTGGGGCCACTTTGGGGCCTCTTGGGGGCCTCGTTGGGGCCTCTCGGAGCTTTTTGGGAGCCTCTTGGGATCTTCTTGGGGCCCCCAAGAGAGCTTCTTGGGGCGGGAGGGGGGGGTACTCGAGTTCGGGACCCCCTCGGAGGCCACGATCCTCGTGAGGGGGCTCAAAAAGTGCCCTCCCCAGAGACACGCGGGTAGCCGCGACAAGCCCTAGGAGCCTCCCCCCCGGAAAGCGGAGCACAACTCGCCCCCCCCCCCCCTCCCAGCAGAGCCCCCCTCGGCCCTCCCCCAGCAGAGCTGAAGCAGGCTGTAGGCTGTAGGCTGTAGCTGAGGCTTTTTCAAATTCACACGCCGGATCGGCGGTTTTTGGGGCCACGCTGGCAGACCTGTTTGACTATGCCACATGGGGAAACAGCATGTGAAGCCGCCACACCTTTGACGGAGGACGTGAGGGAGTGAAGATAGCCACTTTGACGGCAGTCTTTTCAGAAGGGGCCGTTGTCGAGTCAGTTTAGGAGGGGGAGGAGAGAGGGGAGGAGGAGGAGGACTAAGGCCTATCAACGATTTTGTAATTAACCTTCCCTCTAAGTGCCCTCAAGGCCCACACAAGGATTTATTTTCACTGAAGGAGTTCCCCGTTGGAAGACAACCGTCTGAGAATCCTGAACTGCGCCAGAACACCATTCTTGGGATTTCGATGCCGCGAATTACCGTTACTCTTGCATCTTGGCGATCCTGAATCGTGCGTTTCACGGGCGCTTGCCTTGGGAACACTCTGCGCCGCGTTTCGAACCAGGGGGGGCCCCTCCCCCAACTCTCGGCGCTGTCGATCAGAACCAGGGGGACTCCCCTCCTCCCTAACCCTCCCCTCTCCCCAACCCTTGCCCCCCGTGACGCCGGCGCCGCCGGCGGCGGCGCTGGCGGCGGCCGGCATCGCCGACGGCGGGCACGCAGCAACGATGACCAGAGAGGGCTCAGGGAGAGAGGGGGGGGTCCAACACCCCCCCCGGCGCCGGTGCCAGCGCCGGCGCTGGCGACGGCCAGCGGCCAGCAGCGCCGACGGCGGGGACGCAGCAGCGATGACCAGAGAGGGCCAAGAGGCTGCAGAGGGGAAGCACACAGCGCCATAACGAGCCCTCGCCCCCCCAAAGCCACTGAGAGGCCCTTAGGAGGGTCCAGGAGGCTTCACACATGCTCCACAGACGCCCCCGAGACCCCTCCGACGAGACTTCAGGAGGCATCCGTTAGAACTTTGACCCAAAAACAACACGGTGGCGGGACCCGAAACCCACACCACCACCACAAACCACCACAACCACCACAACCCGCCACCACCACCACAACCACCGCCACCACCACCACCACAACCCGCCACCACCACCACAACCACCGCCACCACAACCACCACAACCCACCACCACAACTACCACCACCACAAACCACCACACCGCCACCACCACCAAGAACGCCACCACCACCACAAACCACCACGACCCATCACAACCACCACCGCAACCACCACAAACGACCACCACCCTCACCACCACCGCCACCACCACCGCAACCACAACAACCCACTACCACCACCACAAACCACCGCACCACCACTACCATCACAACCACCACCACCACCCGCCACCCACCACCAGCAGCACCGCCAACAGCACCACCACCACCACCACCACCAGCACCACAGCCCACCACAGCCACCGCCACCACCACGACAAACCACCATGCCACAACCACCACCATCACCACCACTACCACCACGACCACTACTACCACCTCAACCCACCACCACCACCACCACACAACCACCACACCACCACCACCACAGCCACCACCACGACAACAGCCACAACAACCCACCACCGCCACTACAACAGCCGCCGCCACTACATTACCACCACCGCCACAATCTACCACACCACCACCACCACGACCGCCACGACCACCGCCTCCACCAGCAGCACAACCCACCACCGCCACCACCACACCACCACATCAACACCATGACCGCGAGCCACCACACAACCACCACCACCACCGCAAACCACCACACCAGTACCACCACCACCACCACCGCCACAACCACCACCTCACTACCAAAACAACCTACCACCGCCATTGCCACCACCACAAACCACCACCATCGCCATCACCGCCGCCACCACCATCACCGCCACAACCACCACCTCACTACCAAAGCAACCTGCCACCGCCACCGCCACCACCACAAACCACCACCACTGCCACCACCACCGCCACCACCATCACCGCCAACACCACCTCCACAACCCACCACTACCACTACGACCACAAACCACCACGCCACAGCCACCACCATCACCGCCACCACCACCACCACCACCTCCACCACAACCCACCACCACCACTACCACCGCCACACGCCACCACGCCACCACCAACACCGCCAGTACCCACCGCCACAACCGCCACCACCACAACAAACCACCACATAACCTCCGCCACAAGAACCATCACCGCCACCACCACCACAACCCACCACCACCACAACCAGTACCACTACCACAACCACTACCACCAGCACAACCACCACGACAAACCACAACGCCACTACCACCGCCACAACCACCACAACCCACCATCACCACAACTACCACCACCACCACCACCAGAAACACCGCCACCACCACCAGCACAGCGTGCCACCATAACCACCACAATGACCACCACCAACGCCACCACCAACCACCACCACACCGCCACCACCACCACCACAGCCCACCACGGCCGCCACCTCAGAGAGACCCCAAAAGACGCCCAAGAGGCGCCTAGGAGGCTTCACGAATGCCCTTTAGAGGCCCCCGAGAGCCCTCCGACGAGAACCCAGAAAGCATCCATTAGGACTCTGACCCAAAACCAAAGCACGGTGACGGAGCGTCGTTGTCGTCGTCATCGTCGTCGCCGTCGTCCTCGTCGGCGCTCCCCGCCGCCGCCGCCAGCCGCCGCAGTCGCGGGCGCCAGCCCAGAAAAAGAAAACGTGGAAAACGTCGTCTTCACCGACGCCCCCCACCGCCGCTGGCAGCCTTCGCCGACGCCGGCGCCGGCCCGAGGAGAGGGAGAGAGGAGGGGGGGGGCTGGTTCGAACCCCGCCCCTCTCGTCACGGGGCCGGTTCCAACCCCCCCCTTCAAGCGCCCACAGAACGCGCTGTTTCGAAGCGTGCCAGAACGCCACTCTTGGGACTTCAACATCGCGAGTCCATGTAGTTGTTGGGCCCTGACAGTCCGACATCGTGCCAACGCACCATTTCTGGAACGTGGGCCATGCGCATCCTTGAATTTTTAGAAATTTCTGTAAGTGAGCGCGCGCGGCGCAAGCGCGCGCGGCGCAAAGGCGAATGCCGCATTTTGAACACGAACCGCCTTCCATCCGTAAGTCTTTTGCACCTTTCGAGCTGAATGTTTGCGGCGCTAACAGCCCGCCCTCCATTTGTGAACTTCAGCAAACTTTTCAGGCGAATGAGCGCGGCGTTGAGGCCAGAACCACATTGTGAAAACCACCCGCCCCTCATCCGCGAAATTCCCTGGCAACGTTTTCAGCGCAGCTTGAGTGTCGCGGATGCCGAGGAAGTCTCAGGCGAAACGCTCAGCCGGCCCTGCCGACGCGCATTGGGGTGCGACATGGAGGAGCTCATCATAAGGAGCAGGATCGGAGAAGGAGGGGAGAGGGATAAGGAGGGGCGCTCTGGGCTTTAGGTGCCTTTGCTGCGGTGGCCCGCGCAGCGGGGCGGTGTGCGGGCGACCGAAGCCCAGGTGGGACGCGGCGGCAGCAGACAACGCAACGCTTCAAGCAGCGTGCGTGCGAACTGTGGAGGACGAGATTCTCGTTCTAGGCGGTTTATCTTGCGCGAGCGTATGCTTTTGACGCGGGCCCCTTCCAAGAAACCATTCGGCCGCCAGTTATTGTCTTGGACCCTCAGTTGCGCCTCGAGGTCGGCGGTGCAGGGCCTTGCGAATCGCGAGGCTTTCACCACTGCTTTGACATGTTGGGTGGTTCAACACTTTCGTGTCGCGCATCCGACGAGGTCATTTGATTTGGGGATCGTTGATCGTTCGCGTCGGGTTGCAGATTGTCGGTAGCGCGTCAGGGACCCGCTCATGCAACACATTCATCTTCCACGGTCCAGCATTTCCTGGAAAGCAGTTTGGTATCTTGGGTAACAGTGCGATTGCACGTTTACATCGCGAAGACGCTTGTGCTGTTGCCAACACTTTTCGGCACCGCGGTATTTGGTACTCTTGCAGCCGATGTGTTTAGATGCTGGTTTTGGCGGGAATCGGTGTCAGGCTCTGGACACAGCGCAGAAACGAACTGGCAAACAAGGAGCTTAGCACCACAAGCTTCGTACATTTGTTCGGGCTTTGCGTCGGCTTGGCCTTGAAGTCCAGATCCTGCAAGCCGCCCTGGTCTGATGCAGCTCAGGGTGAAGCCATCAGGCGCATGGTACCAGCGGGGCAACGACAGTCGTGTATGGTCGGAGGCTGGCAGCATCCGCAGCCGGCTTGATGCGGCGAGGGCGATACGCTACCGCGCCGCTGCTGGTGCTACGCACCAGATCCTGGGCGCGTGGGTCCTGGCCCGCTCGATCCCGAGCTGGCTCGTGCAAGGCCATGTGGCAGGTGGTGGCCTTGACGGCAAGAGGTCGCCGCGCTCGCGGGCCTCGCGGGAGCAGCGAAGTCACGCGCAGCTGTTTGAGAGAGCCGGCGGCAGTCGCGTGCGCCGCGTTGGCGATCATGCGGGCTGAGAGTGAGGCGAGCAGGAGCTGGCTCGCCTGGTGGTGCCTGGTCCGCCCTCCCCTCCCTCCCCGGCTCCTCGCACAGTAGAGCTCATGCGTCCAGAGCGGTGGCTGGTGCTCGACGTACAGCTGTTTGTGTTCGTTCTGGAGCGGGGGGGGTTAGGTTATCCCGACAGCCCCGTGAACGGTGGTTTCACATCGCTGGAAGGCCCGCCCACGCATGCCATACTCTGTCACGACATGTGTGGCGCTCTAGCACATGCGGATATTTTGGTTAGATCCGGTTTGTGGGAGCTGCGCATGGCAATGTTTCTACGTCCCATTTTGAGTATACCGATCGCAGTTCTCGCGATCTGTTTCCTGAGGCCGGAGTTGTCGTGTGTGAGTTTTGGTCTCAAATCGCCATCGCGGTAATCCTGGCGATCTTCCGTTCCCCTCCCTCGCCTCCATCTTCCTCCGTCATCCCACCTTCTTGCGCGCCCTCTCCCTCCCCGTCCCTCGTCCTTGTCCGTCTTTGCCTCTCTCACTCCTCTTCTTCTTCTTCCTCCTCCTCCTCCTCCTCCTCCCTCCCTCCCTCCTCCTCCTCCTCCTCCTCCTCCTCCTCCTCCTCCTCCTCCTCTCCTCCTCCTCCTCCTCCTCCTCCTCCTCCTCCTCCTCCTCCTCCTCCTCCTCCTCCTCCTCCTCCCAGGTGGCTGAGCAGCGGGGAAGCCTTTTCCTTTTCACGGGGGCCGCCCGCACACCCCAGCCCCAACCCCATTTTGGGGCGGCCTCGCGACGGGCGCGCAACCGCGATTGCGCTCGCCCGCGTGGCATCGGCGTGCCACGCGACTGCGAGCCACTGCCCGTGACGTGCTGCGCCGAGAAGCACACGTCCTGCGGTTGCTGCAACATCACGGCACCCAGCCGCCCAGCATGGGCAAGGGCAGTGACAGGAGCTCGGCAGATTTGTATACCAAGTGTGGAGTTTGTGGCACGAGCGAATGGAACTCGTTGCTGTTGCAGAGAGACAGGTACTGTCGGTGCGGAGTTCAGCTCGTGCTGCACAAAGGCTAGGCCAAGAAGGGCTACGGCGGAGGCGGACAGGGCAAGGGCCAGGACCAGAACCTAGCCTTGCGGGCGACCGGCAACGCCAGCTCCGCGGCCGACATCCTGCTGCGCGCGCTCGAGGCCACCAGTGACTCCAACCTCAAGGCGGCGCTGCAGGGGGAGTTGCAGAAGGTGCAGTCTGCGGGGTCGAAGGCCGCCGCAGCCATCACCCCAGGCGAGGCCCATCGACGCGCCGAGGCGGCTTGGCGCGTGGCCGATCGCCGCCGCGATCAAGCATCGCAGGTGGTCCGCAAGGCGCGCGAGCAGCTCAGCAGGGCGCTCGAGCGCGAGGAAGAGACACTTCGCGAGCTGGCCCAGACGGAGATCGCCAAGCGCATCGCTGTCAGGGCTCTTGCGGTGGAGGCAGGGCTCACGGCGGAGAGTGTTGCAGAGCCCGCGCAGCCAGGCGCCAGCGACATGGCGAGCTGCGGCAAGGCCTTCGACGTTGCCTGGGACGAGAGTTTATTCGAGGACTTGCGCAGCGGCGAATACGTGTGCGAGGCGGCCGAGACGGCCGAGCTGCTGCGCCTGGAGCAGGAATTCATCCAGGCCAAGTCCGCGATTGGAGAACGTGGGGGCCAGGTCCAGGCGTGGAAGACCAAGATGGACGAGATGCAGAAGTCAGTACGTCAGCGCACGGCCAAGAAGCGCAGGGGGGCCGACGGCGAGACGCGCGAGGGCGGCGGCAAGCAGGCGGAGGCGCCAGCAGCCAAGCCCGAGAGAGTGGCCGAGGAGACGACGCCCCCTGTCGCTGGTGCCAGTGGCGCTGACGGCAATGCAGAGGCGGACGCGAGGATCGAGCAGGATATCCAGAGGAATCGCGAGGCGAAGGAGGCAGCGGCCAAGGCAGCGGCAGCTTCCGCGACCCAGGCGGCCAAGGCGGCGGGGGGTTATCGAGCGCCGAGCTCATGGGCGGCGCCCGCCAGGCCGCCGCCGCTCCTTCGCCGTCCGAGGGTGGGCCCGCGCCCCGGTGCGCAGCGGTGGCTGATCCGGCCGCTGAAGCGCCGGCGTCGGCGTGTGGCCCGAGTGCCCCTGCCTCCCTTTCTTCATCTTCGGCCTTGTCGTCGGCTACAACGGTGACGCCGAAGTCAGACGACCAGGCCACCTCCATCGGTTCGCATAATGACATAGTGCAGATTTTATTTAGCAGTATCACGATGATGGGCAACAAGTCTTGGAGCTACCTCGCGGAGCTGGCCAAGTCGAGGTCCATCCAGTTTTTCGCGTTATGTGAGACCCGCGTTGCATCTTCACAGGTGGCTAAGTGGACCAAGGATGTGAGGGCGTCCAACCTGAGGTGCTATGCCCATGGGGCCCCGCCGACTGGTAGACAGTGTTTGACGGATTCGGGGCCGGCTAGAGCGAACGAGGGTGGCGAAATGTTTCTCGCCGAGGGCCGCGGACAGGAGCGCCCATTAGCATGCGGCAAGCTAGGGGCTCTTAGTGAGGTAGGACAGTCAGCGATTGATGGGTTTTTGCTTGTGCTTGTCCATCTCCAGGGGTTTAGCATTGTCATAGTCACGTTTTACAGTAGATGTGGTTTAATGTTCTCTGGTCCGAATCTGGGGCGATTCGCTGCGCTAGGGGCTTTGCTGCAGGCGATCCAGCTTCCTTGGGTCGTCCTGGGGGATTCGATCGAGCTCGAACGGTCGGGGGTTGTGCCTCGGCTAGGAGCATCAGTGTTGCAGGCCCCCACGCAATGCACATGTGTTAGTTCGAGCGGGTCCACGCGCGTCGATTTTGCGGTGGCCTCGGCTGCGGCGACCCCCTGCATCGCGGGCCTGAGTGCGACCGAAGACGTGCAGTGGAGCCCGCGCTGTGCTCTGTTGCTCCAGTTGAGAGGATCAGGTGAGCAGCTTATCACCAGGTCCCTGGTTTTGCCCGAGCGTTTCGCGCAAGTCACGCGGCCTCAGACGCAGGCCGCGGAGGGGTCGAAGTCCTCTCGTGCTCGGAAAGATAGGGCTGTCCAGCAAGCTCTAAAGAAAGCAGATTGAGCGTGGCAATTCCGTTTTCGGCGATTTGTTAACCCAGCCTGACAGGGCCAGTGCCCTGGGCGAGGGCTCTCAGAGTTTCTCGGGCGTTTCGCTTCCTGAGGCTGAAGACCCTGAGGATCCCGAAAGTTGGGCTGGGTTGCAATTCGGCGGTCTAGATGAGGGCGAGGTTGATCCGTGGGCCGAGGGGCCCAACTTCGGTGAGCACCTCCGACCGCCCCCGCTCCCTTCCTCGCCGTCGGTCGCCCCCCCCCCCCCCCCCTAGTTCTGGCGTCTCGCGCTTTGTTGGTGCTCCGATGATTTCGAGGGGGGTGCCTCCCACAGCGAGAGCCTCTACGAATGATTATGCTGAGACCCCCTCCCAGCGAGTGCCGACCTATTTCAAGCGAGGCGTTCCCAGACTCCCCCTCGCGCGGTGGAACTCCTCCCACCGTTCCGCCCTCTGTGCCCGATGCTGATGCGTTTGCCGTTCCTCATGTCCGTTGGGTTTCGGCTCGAGCTCATTCTGGCTTCCATATGCACTCCCTTGACGGCGCGTGGAAACCCATCCAGCAGTCGTTGGCATTTCGTGTTGGCGGTCAATGCGCACTCCCAGTCAGCGGGGCCTTCGCGGCTTGGAACGCAGCTGTGGAGGCGACGCGTGGGGCAGGATATTCGCATCGCGGCCTTCCTCGTGCGAGGGGTCCGACGATGACGGTCCACCAGGTCAGGCAGTCCACCCACTTCCGCGGCATGCCCTTCCAGGACGTGATCGCCAATTGGTGGGGGAGGGTTGCCGTCGTCGTCAGCGAGACTTTCAAGCGCAGGCAGAGGAACAACGGCCAGGCACATATCGACGCGCTGTGCGAGGCCGCGGTCAAGCTATCAGGCCATTTCCCAGGCGGTGTTCAGAATGTGGACAGAGTGCATAGGGACGCAACGTCTTGGGACCAATGGGTCGATGTGTTCCGACACCTGAGGGCCATCCCCACTGCCCAGCTCGAGCTGTTCCCCAAGGAGGCGGCGCGTGTAGCGCGCAGGGTCAGGTCACGGGCGTCGTCGGTATCGTTAGCGGATTTTTGTTCAAGGAGCAGCCCGTCAGCTCGACCTCAGTCACGGTGGAGGGCGACACCATCCAGCATCCTCGCGACGTCGTGGAGCATCGGGCTGGCAAGTGGCACAAGCTTTGGACATCCTCACACATGGATTGCGAGAAGGTCGAGGATGGATTCGCCATCATCCGAGGTCGTGCGCGTGGGGAGCCGCTGGGGCCCATGACTCTAGACGATGAGCGTCGCGCCGTCAGGTCGATGAAAGCTAAAGCTGGCATGGCCATTGATCGCCTGTCGCCAGTGGATCTGGAGAGGCTACCTGACGAAGCATAGACGGAGTCAGCGGCACTTTTCATTATGTTCGAATAATGCCAGACATGGCCCTGGCAGCTCATGGGAGTGGTCGGGGGACTGCTGCCCAAGAAGGCTGAGGGTCAGTTCCGTGTTATAGAATTTGGTTTGTATGATATGTCGTATATGGAGTATGGCACGTGAACCAGTGGCTCAGCAGTGGGCGTTGGAGACCCAACCCGATTGGGACGCCGCGGTGAAGGGCGACAGTGCCTTGCGGGTGCCGTCAGGTATCGGAACCCAGCAGTCATGCTGGGGCTAGAATTGCAGGTCTGCGCCAGCTCCAGGATGGTGGATCAGGGGGATGCGGTCTCGTCGCCCTTCCAACCCACCGGGAGCATCATCCAGGGGCTGCGCAGCGGGACTCGTCTCGCGAGATGCGTCACGGGCCTGGTCATGGAGCGACTCACGATGATGCGCCCCAGGTTAGCCGAACGCTTGTGGTATGACGATCTATCGCAGTCGGCAGTGGGATCGTCATTCAGTGTTCGGCGCGACTTGATCGAAGGGGCGACTTCGACATTCGATTTTTTGTCTGGCGAGAAGCTGGGGTTGGCTAGCAAGAGTTCGATTTCATGTGCATCGACGGCCGATGCCCGTGCAATCGCCAAGGCCTTGAAGAAGCGTGGCATCGCGATGCAGTGTGCCGCGCAGATGGCGTACCTGGGCGTCGACTTGTCCTGCGGCAGGCGCCGCGGACGAGCCGCGAGGCAAAAACGCATGGAGACCGCCGGGCGCCAGCACCTCACGCCCAGGCGCTTTGCGTCATCTTCGCGCAGGTTCAGGATATTCAAGAAGGTGGAGCTGGCAGGCCCACAGGCCGGTGCTCGCTGCGGCCACCAGGTGTTAGGCCTGCCCCAGTCGTCGCTGCAGCAACTCAGGCGCAGGCCAGGCGGTGTCTCAGGTCACCGACGGGGGCGATGTCTCACGACGCTGCTGGACCTGAGGGCGCCTGGGGCAGACCCTGGGTACGCACTCCCACGCCAATGCATCGAGCAATGGTTCAAGTGCTGGCTGGGCGCACCGCAGATGCGACATGCGGTGGGTGAAGTGTGGCCAGGCTTGGTCCAGCAGTTCCTCGATCTGGAGGCGCAGCATCGAGCTCGGCACGTCAGGGGACCTATATCCGCTCTCGTCCACTACCTGGTGGGGTGCAAGTGGGAAATCAGATCGGTCGCGGCACGGTGCCCCCCCCCATCGGCGCCGACGGCATGCAGCATGGATGGGGCTTCGGATCAGAGTCGTTCGGAGCTTTGGTCCAAGCAAGTGAGCTCATTGAGCATGTCGTGGACGCCCTCAAGTTGCAGCAGTGGCGAGCTGCAGCCGAGGGTTTCTGCGGCAGTGGCATGGGGCATGGTGTTGATAATTTTTCGTTGCGCAAATATTTGTTTCAGCTGGGGCAGCTGCCGGGTTGTGGCCGCGAGCTTTCTGAGCTTATGTTATGCATGGCGATCGGAGGCGCTTGGCCCGCCGCTAGGGAAATCGCATTCGATTGCGACGTCCCGTGCGAGTGCAGCAGATGTGGATGGGGGCCCTGGGGCCCCAGTTCACAAATTTTGGATGTGCGACTGCAACCAGGGCAGTCCAGCTTTCAGTGCCTCCGATGCTCCCACCCCTCATGCTTTGAATGAGTTTGGGAGTCTTGAATGTTATTGGTTGCGTGGCCCCAGTTGTCATGATCACGAGGAATGTGGTGCTGTATTTTTTGGGGCAGGCACCCCAGACCTACCTCTTTTGATTTGGGGGGATGCGTCTGGAGGGGCTGATGCCCATTATCCCAGGCTTAGGCGTGTAGGAGTGGCTGTCGCCACGGCGCCCACCGCCGTCCCTCCCGCCCAGCGTTTTGTGTATGGACCCCTCCCTGGGCGTCGCCAGACGGTCCCGAGGGGGGGCTTCGCTGTTTTGTGGTTGCCGTGGAACACTCTGGAGGTCCCATCGCGTGCATTACGGGTAACGGCGAGGTCTCTCTAGGCTTCTGGTGTAGGTGTTCTGAGGCCCCGCAGGGGGCCCAATGCGGATCTCTGGCGGAGGCTGGGCGTTGCCATTCGTATGTCGGATCGACAGGTAGGCGACATCTGTGTCCTCAAAGTGCCTTCGCATGTTGAGGCCGCCGAAGTGGTGGACAGACGCCTCCCTGGCCACCTAATTGCAGGTAGTGTCTTTGTGGATTCTCTTGCTGGGACGGCTGCCCGTCTCTTCAGCGCCCCAGCAAATCCAAGAGCTTGTGTGTATCGGGTCGAGGGCGAGGTACGTCTCATTCGGGAGCGGCTCTTAAGGGCCACGTTGGAGTCGTGTAAGGTTGGTGGGAAACAGGTCAGGCGCTCTGCTGCTCCTACCGTTGCCCCCGCCCCTCCGCCTCCTGTGTCTGTTGCTCCTTTCCAGTCCAGCCATTCGGTCCGTGAGTGTGGACAAGGATGTTCCCGCTGTCACAGCTCCACCACAGAAGCTGGTCGAGCACTTTGGCTGGCCTCAGAGTGCTTTGACTCTATCCCTGTATCGAGTGTCTTATACAAATTGCCTATGGGTCGGGATGTACAACTCGCTGGGGGTGTGGCTCACGGTTCCCATATTATGTTATATCATACTGGTCTCGATCTGTGGTTTTGTAAAGCGTGTGGAAGTTATGGCCACTTACAGGTTCGTGGCCTGGCGGATCTTTGTCCTGCCCGTAGAGTTCCACCGGCCCCTCTCACTAAGTCCAAGAGGGATTACCTTGACATAATTTCTAGGGGCCTCTGGCCTAAGGTGCTCAGCAAGGCTGAACGAGTAGCCAGAGGTCTCCCATCATATACTATTTGGGGCTCCGCGGGGCCCCTAAGTGGGTGAGTGTGTGTGTGTGTGTGTGCGGTTCAGCCGGACGGAGCGGCGAGCGTGTGCGCGCTCGCGCGCCGCGCGGCCGCTCATCGAGTTCGACGCCCAGGACCGCCGCCGTACCGCGCCCCCTCTATCTGCTTTGACTTCGTCATTGGTCTCGTCTTGTCTCGCCTCCTCCTCCTCCTTCTCCTCCCCCGCCTCCTCCTCCTCCCTCCTCCCCCTCCTCCTCCTCCACCTCCTCCTCCTCCTCCTCCTCCTCCTCCTCCTCCTCCTCCTCCTCCTCCTCCTCCCCCGCCACCTCCACCTCCCCCGCCACCTCCTCCCCCCCCCTCCTCCTCCCTCCTCCTCCGTCTCCTCCTTCTCTTCCTCCTCGCCCTCCTCCTCGCTCCTCCTCCTCCTCCTCGCTCCTCCTCCTCCTCCTCCTCCTGTTCCTCCTCCTCCTCCTCCTCCTCCTCCTCCTCCTCCTCCTCCTCCTCCTCCTCCTCCTCCTCCTCCTCCTCCTCCCCTTGGGTTTGGGGCACGGCCCGCCAGGCGGTCGGCCTCCCTGGCCCGCGCCGCCCTGCTGCTCAACCAAAGCGCCTCAGGGGGGGCTTGCCGACGGCGGCGGCGGCGGCGAGGAAGGTGGCGCACGCGCCGGGGTCGACGAGGGAGAGGGGAGATGGGGCGAGGAGGAGGAGGAGGGCGAGGAGGAGGAGGAGGAGGAGGAGGAGGAGGAGGGCGAGAGAGGGGACGTGGAGGAGGGGGATGAGGAGGAGGAGGAGGAGGATTAGGAGGAGGAGGCGGAGGATAATGAAGATGCTGATGCTGATGATGTTAATGATGATTATGATGATGCTGATGATGATGGTGATGGTGATGCTGCTGATGATGATGCTGATCATGATGATGATGCTGATGATGAGGTTGATGGCTATGATGATGATGCTGATCATTATGGTGATGATGATGCTGATGATGATGATGCTGATGATGATCATTATGCTGATGATGCTGATCATTATGGTGATGTGATTTGTCTCTGACTCGTTTTCCTAAGTGCGAGTGGCCTCGGGAGTTTCAGAGCAGTGGAGCCGCGTCCGTCTCGTTCGCTGCTCCTGCTGCTGCTCTCTCCCTCTGCTCCGAAACCGCTCCTGCTCAAGCTCTATCATTCGATGGGCCCCCGGCAGCGCATGGTGGTGCCGTGGGCCGCAGCCGGCCCGTGGGCGGCCTCCATCGCGACCGCGTGGCTCTCGCGCTGTCCCGCGTGCCCGGAGGCCCGCGTGACGTGCGGGGCCTGCCCCGCGTGCCCTCCGGCGGCGGCCGCCGCCCCCTGCCCGGGCTGCCCGAGCTGCCCGGACTGCAGTCTGACCTGCGGGACCGGGCCAGGCTGGTGGGCGGTCCTTGCCGCCCTGGCTGCTGGCCTCGCGGCCGGTGGCAGCTTCCGCGTGGCGCTGGGCTGGGCCGCCCGAGCCGCCTCGCTCTTCGTCGGCGGGACCGACCCGCCGCGGCGCGAGGGTGCGGCGCCCGTGACCCTGCTCGTCGAGGACGACGGAGCGGGCCAGGACGGCGGCGCGCAGCGCCGCTTTCGGGCAGTGCGAGCGTAGCCTGATCGTCGGCCGTCGGCAGGATGGCGGCGGCGGCGATGCGCACGCTCGACGTGCCCGAGGCGCAGGTGTGCGTGAACTACGACGACGACGACAACTTCCGGTGGCACCACAGGGTGCTCCTCGAGCAACTCAGCCCTGGCATCTGGGTGGCGGCGACTCCCGACGGCGAGGTGCTGACGCTGGACCTCAGCAAGCACCTGGTCGTCCCCCTGCGCCGGGCGTCCGCGTTCCCGGTCCGGGTTCGTGGGCAGGTCTACGCGTTCGGCGACCAGTCGGACGAGGACATCGAGGCGCTGCGCGTGGAGGCGCGTGGCCTCGCCCTGGTCATGGGCGTCGCTGCCCCAGCTGGGACTGCTGGCGGCGTCGTGCCGCGCTGGATCGTCTCGGACCCAGGCTCGCCCGAGTTCGGGCGCGAGCTGGACCTCCACCTCATCGGGAACCCGGAGCGGCTGATCAGCCGCGACGCGGTGGGCATCGCGATGCTCAGCGAGGAGGAGGGCTGGGTCTCGGTCGAGAACGTGCAGCAGGCCGACGAGGAGGACTGGCGCGCCGAGAAGCGCCGAGGCCCGGGGCGCGACCCGCGGATCCTCCCGCTGGCGCGGCGGGGTCGCGGGCTCCAGGTGACGCTCGGGGAGGCGATCGCGAAGATGAACGCGGTCGACTTCGACGACTGGCCCTTTCGGGGGCCGAAGGCCCTGCCCGAGCTGCTGGCCGCCATCCTCGCCACCGGGCTGACCCTCACGTCCTACTGGGGGTACTGGGTCTCGGAGTCGGGGGTGTCGCGGAACGCCGCGGTGGCCCAGGAGGTGCGGCACGCGCTGAGCCAGCTGCACCACGCCGTGACCTACGACCTCGTGGACCCGTCGAACCTGGCGTCTCTGGAGCTCCTGGGACGCCGGGTGCTGCAGATCCAGCGGGCGGTGAAGAGGTGCCCGCGCCACCCGAGCTTCGAGGGCCTCGGCCTGATGCTGAGCAGCTCCTTGGACGAGAGCGGAGGCGTCGTGACGTCGAAGTTCGACGCGTTCGTGGCCGAGGAGCAGAAGTCGCAGGGCATCATTCTGAAGCAGGAGCGGATGTGCCGGGAGGAGCAGGAGTCGGAGGCGAAGAAGTACGAGAGGCAGGGCGACGACAGGGAGAGGGGCCCCAAGGCGGATCTGAAGGGCAAGGCAAAGCCGAAGCCCAAGGCCGCCGCGAAGGATCAGGGTTGACGGCGCCATGTCGGCGCCATCATGGCTGGGCACTCCGCCCGGCCTCACTGGGCCTGGCCCTGACTCCGCAGCCGCGAATGCGAGTCGGGCCGGGCTGCCCTCCGAGGGGGTCTCCTCCGAGGGTCGGACTTCGTCCACAGTTTTGTTTCCTCTGCCGCAGGGCGACGAGTTCTATCGCCACCCTCATCGTGGAGAACGTGCCGCTCTGCCTCGGTATCTGGCCCAGCGTGCTGCTCGTGCTGACGACCGTGATCGCAGGTCTCTCGAGACTCTGGGTGCGCTCAACGCGCTGGCAGGCGCACGGGCTGGGGGGCGTCTCGAGCCTCGAGCGCCCGGCAAGCATCGGCCGACTACCGCCCAGGAGTCGGTCATCAAGCGAGTCCGACGTCGTGTCCGCGGCTTCGGCGACCGACCGAAAGACATGGACTGTGCTGGAGCCCTGCAGGAGCTCCTCAAGTGCAAGGATCTGTGCTCGAACATGGGCGAGGCTTCTACTCGCCGCGACTATGATGCTGACAAGCTCAATGTGTTACGACGTGCGCCACATGACCGGCCTCGTCAGCTTCGAGACGTTGCCCCTCGGCACGTCACCGAGGCGCTGGACCACTTCAACTCGGACGTCGTTCGCCCCGCGCCGAACATCCCCGAGGACGAGGTCATCGTGGAGCCTTACTGGGACCCTCTCCTCAACCCGCGCGACCCTCGGAACCGACCACGCCTCGTCGACTTCCTTCGACGACTCGCTGCACGGGGCCTGGTGGATGGCCGGGCGCGTCGGAAGGCGTGCGTCAGTACCTTCTTCGTCGCCAAGAAGAACGGCGACATACGCATGGTCGTGGGCGCTCGCCAGCCCAACCAGCTGCACAAGCTCCCCCCTCGGACTGTGCTGGCATCCGGTGAGGCGCTGGGCTCGATCAACTTGCTCGACGCCGCCGGCGCGAGCCCCGAGGACTTGGCGGATTTCGACGGCTGCTACGAGTCGCTCTGCGCAGGCTCCGTGGACCTCATGGACGGGTTCTACCAGTTCGCCGACCCCTCGTGGGGCAGCTGGATGTGCTTCGACGTGGAGGTCACCGCTGACGAGCTCGGGCTCGACTCGATCTACGACGAGAAGCTCGGGCGCCGCGTGGCCGTGTCAGGCGACGACGTCATCTGGCCCTGCTTCGCGGCGTTGCCCATGGGCTGGAGCTGGGCGCTTTGGATCTGCCACGAGGTTCTCGTCGACGCGATGGACGAGGCGGGCCTCCCAGGCGACGGCTGGTGCCTTGACAAAGCCCGTGCGCCGACTCTCGTCGGACAGGCTGTCGTCAGGGCGCCGTGCGTCGACAACGGGAATCTTGTCGCGCTCAGCGCGCCGGCGCTCAACGACCGGCTGGACAAGCTCACTGCTGAACTGGATCGTCGCGGGCTTCGCTGGCACGAGCTCGAGCGCGCGCAGCCCGGCCTTGTCGTCTTGGGGCTGGTGCTCGACGGGCGCGAGGGCCGACTCAGGCATACCGCCAAGCGCGCCTGGAGGCTCTACCTGGCTCTGCACCACGTGCTTCGGACGCCATGGCTCGCCCGCTGGCAGCTGCGGCGAATCGTCGGCCACCTGGTGCACTACTTCTCCGTCGTACGCCCCGGGCTCAGCGTGCTGGGGTCCTGCTACACGTTCATCGGAGACGGCGACCTGTCCCCTGTCGTGCGGTTGCCTGGAGATGTTCTCGGTGAGCTCGCAGTTGCTGCAGGCCTCGTCTTCCTCGGCGAAGTGGACCTGTGCCGCGTGCCGTCCGACGTCGCCTTCACGACCGACAGCTCGCTGCGAGGCTACGCCGTCTGCGAAGCCCGACTGGAGCCCTGGGAGGTACTGGCGGCCACCAGATGGCGCGAGCGCCAGCGGTTCGTCGCCACCGAGCCCGAGGTCGCGCCCGACGACGAGCAGTACGAAGGGCGGGCCGCCGGCTTTTGCGACATCTCCGGGCCACTGCCCGTCGAGCTGCCGCCCCGGCTGCGGCACGCCGTGGCCAAGAGGCGCCGGGTCGAGTTGGAGATCGGGGTCCCGCCCGAGCCGTTGGCGGCCGCTCTGCTGGACGCTGGTCGCTGGGTGGAGCGCCGCCGTGGCGCGTGGCGCCGGCCTGGCCGTATTCACGCCCTCGAGGCGCGCGCCGCCGTCGCACCGCTATGGAGAGCGGCAGGCGACGTCAACTTCCACGGGAAGGAGATCCTCAGTCTGTGCGACAACATGTCGTCGGTCCTCGCCTTTGAGAAGGGCAGGGCCACCAATTTTGAGCTCCTGGCGCAGTGCCGCCGGGTTGCGGCCGTCTGCTTCGGGTGCGAGATCCGCTGGCGCCCGAGGCACGTGCCAGGCATCTACAACGTCGCGGACCACGGGAGCCGGGCGGCTGACCGAGGTGAGCTCCTCGCCGGACGCTACCGCGGACGAGGCGCCCTGTCGGCGCCCACCAGCGGCAGCCGCCGAATTCCCGTGGTCCCGCCAGCCGCGGGCAGGGCCAAGGCCCCGCCGACCGCGGCTACCGAGTTTGAGATCGGACGAGAGCAGGCCGAGTTGCTGGGGCCTGAAAACACCGAAAGAGACCGTTGCATTCCGTCACTTCCGTCACCTCAGCTTTCCTCTACCACGCATTCCTCTTCTTACCAGAGTAAAAGGCATCAAGATGAAGTCTCGAAAGTACGCCCCAACGAGCGACCCCAACGAGACCGACCTGAGCATGTTCGATGCCTCCCTGTTGCACTCGAGCCTCCTGGAGTTCCTCTACGGGGCCCACGTGTACATCTTGGGGCACGCGAAGATCCTCAACAGGACCCTCCTGAGCGCCCTCGGCCTCCTGAAGTTCTTCAACAGGGCCCACCTGCACACCTTGGGCCACACGAAGAGCCTCAACGGGCACTGGCTAAGCGCCCTCGGCCTCCTGAAGTTCCTCGACGGGGCCCCCCTCGTAAAGCCTTCCTCGAGATCTTCGCGGGTACTGCAAATCTCAGTGGTGCGTTGCATGAGCGAGGTTTTCGGATCATGCCCCCGATGGACTCCAAGTATGGGCCCCACTGTGACCTCACGAGCCGTCGAGTCCAGCGTCTCGTTGAACATTGGCTCAAATCGGGAGAAGTCTGGTGGGTCCACCTGGGCCTGCCTTGTACGAGGTGGGTGCCCGTCGGGGGCACGCGCGATCCATCGCCGGCGGACCGCACGCTCGTGGCGTTCACAGTCCGTGTCTTGCGACTCTGCCGGACCCTCGGGATCTTCGTCACCTTCGAGAACCCGCCTGCGAGCCGAGTCTGGAAGTGGCCCGCGTTGCAGCGCGAGCTGCAGCGCCTTGCCTGGCCGAAGGTGCTGTTCGACTCGTGCAGGTTCGGCGCGCCCTTCAAGAAGCCAGGTGCGATCGCCGGGAGCCTTCCCGGGCTGGGTCATCTTGCACTGCGCTGCTGCTGCGCTTGCCGCCACAGGGTCGAGCTGCAGGGCAAGGTCCGGCATCCGACGCGAGGTTGGACGTGGCGTACGACTTTGGCCGGTGCTTACCTACCCAGCTGGCGCCGCCTGCTGGTCTCGTTGGCCGGCCCAGACGCCCCTCAGAGTGCTTTCGGGCGCTCGACCCAGGATGACCTCCAGGCTCGGGCTCACGCGCTGGCAAGCGCGGCCGGGGTCGCCGAGCCTCGCGGAGTCACGGCGCCGATCTGCCCGCAGCGCTTTCGGCTCCCCTGGAGGCCAGGGTGGGCCACCGCGCTCGACCCGCGCCCGCGCAGCCGCTGACGTGGCGGTTGCACCAGCGCCGGCGCAGGCGCGGTCGCACTGGCAGCCGCGGGCAACGCCTGGCGTCGACGCCCGCGAGGCAGCCGTCGAGGCAGACGCCGACTCAGCCGTGCTGACGCCCAGGCGCGCAGGCCGGAGCCAACGTGACCCTGTCCCCCGTCCAGTGGCCGTGGCCGCCCGGCGCCGCCGAGCGCAGGCTGCCGCGCGCGGAGACGTCGCTGCTAGTCAGCGACAGGCCGCCCCTGGAGAGTACCTCCGCCTGGCCTCGCTGCGGCCAGCCACGGTCGACAGCTACGCGTCCGCCGTGATCGAGCTGACCGACTACGCCAATCGCCGGGGCCTGCTGCTGACCACGCCGGAGCTGGCAGACGAGACGCTCAACTTGTACTTCGAAGACTTGTTCTTTGCAGGTGAGCCCCAGTACTTGGCTCGAAACGCGCTGCATGGGCTCTGCAAAGTTTGAGGATGGTCTGCTAGCCGACCTCGTTTCCATAAGGCCAAAGATGCTCTGACTGGCTGGGCGGCAAAACTGCCGGCTACGCCGCGAGAGCCGCCACCGTTCGAGGCCGTCCAACTGACCTGTGCTGTGCTCGACAACGGGACCACGTCCGACCTGCTGGCGTGCCTGGCCGCCGTGACCGGATTCGACGTGTACTTCCGGCCTGGCGAGCTGCTCGCCATCAAGCCGGAGCACGTCTTCGGCTCTCGTACGTCAGGCCGGGCTTCTGACATTACCGTCGTCGTAGCGCCGCTAGGCGACGACAAGCCAGCCAAGAACAAAGATTTCGACTGCGCGGTGAAGGCCGGCACTGACCTGCCTGTTCGCCGAATTGTTCCCGAGATTCTCTCTAGGCTGCGAGCCCGTGCCAGACGCTCGAAGCTGCCAACTCTGTTCCACCCTCTTTCCCTTCCTCTGTTTGAAAAGACTTTGAAGCAGGCCGCCCACTCGGCAGGAGTTGGTGATCTCCTGTCAGTTCCTCACCAGTTGCGCCACGGAGGGCCCTCGCACGACGCTCTGAACAGTATCCGACCGATCGAGGCCATCCAGCAGCGCGGGCGCTGGCGCGCCCGAGAGAGTGTTCGTATATATGAAAAGCACGGGTCTGCCCTTCGTCAGAGGTCGAAGCTCACCGAACTGCAGATCTCGTCAGCTGCCCGTTTTACTGACTCGACAGTTCGTGACATCCTCAGGCGCGTGTGCGCCACCTAGTCTTGTCTCTTCGCCCCAGCCTCGGACCTGTGCAGTGATAATGATTTAAACCCACCCGCCCTCCCGAAGGGCATTTGACGATGGGGATGGGACGCAAATGTACTGTGTGTGTGTGTGTGGCAATTTTTGGTGATTGCACTTAGCCGCAGAAGTGGTTCCACTTCCCCGGCTCGAGTTTTTAGAGTACCACCGTGTGTCCCACGGCGCTTGCCTGATGAAAAAAGGTTGATGATCCCTCGTCTCTCGGTTTAATCTGTGCGCTGTCGCTGTTTCCGCAGACCCCATGGGGTGGCCACGCCCTTATGATAGGAATGATTTGTCTCTGACTCGTTTTCCTAAGTGCGAGTGGCCTCGGGAGTTTCAGAGCAGTGGAGCCGCGTCCGTCTCGTTCGCTGCTCCTGCTGCTGCTCTCTCCCTCTGCTCCGAAACCGCTCCTGCTCAAGCTCCCACCCGCCGTCCCCCACACACCGCAAATGTACTGTGTGTGTGTGTGTGTGTGGCAATTTTTGGTGATTGCACTTAGCCGCAGAAGTGGTTCCACTTCCCCGGCTCGAGTTTTTAGAGTACCACCGTGTGTCCCACGGCGCTTGCCTGATGAAAAAAGGTTGATGATCCCTCGTCTCTCGGTTTAATCTGTGCGCTGTCGCTGTTTCCGCAGACCCCATGGGGTGGCCGCGCCCTTATGATAGGAAATGATGTTGATGGCTATGATGATGATGCTGATGATGATGCTGATGATGTTGCTGACGATGACGATGACGATGTTGCTGACGATGCTTGTGATACTGATAATGCTGATGCTGATGCTGCTGATGATGATGCTGATCATGATTATGATGCTGATGATGAGGTTGATGGCTATGATGATGATGCTGATCATTATGGTGTTGATGATGATGCTGATGATGATGCCGATGATGATGATGCTGATGCTGGTGCTGATGCTGACGCTGATGATGACGCTGATGATGATGATGATGATGTTGATGCTGATGCTGATGCTGCTGATGCTGCTGATGCTGCTGCCGATGATGATGATGATGATGATGATGATGATGATGATGAGCAGAAGGAGGAAGAGCACGAGGAGGAGGAGGACGAGGAGCACCAACCCTCCCTCCAAGTTCCCTCTCCATCGGTCCCTACAGGATTCGTTTTTCCTTGCGGGGAATGCCCTAGTGGAAAACAGCCGTCTGAGAATCCTCAATCGCATCAAAGCTAAATTCCTGGGGCTCCAGCGCGAACAAGCGCGACCGTTACACCCTGGCAATCTGAAGCCGTGCCAGAACCCTTTTGCTGGGACTTCAGCGCCGCCAATCAATGTGAGCGGCGCGTCTTGACAACCCCTAGTCGTGCCAGAGCACTATTCCTGGGACTTCAATCGTACGCTTCCTTGGAATTCTTGCTAACTTTCCACCCTGCTGGGCGTTGCTGGGCGCTGCTGGAAGGTCTGGAACGGGCTTTGGGGCGTGTCGGGTGCGGTCCCCCCCCCCCCCTTACCCCCCTTCCTCATCCCCCTCCCTTCTCCACGTTCCCCTGCTCCTCCTCCTCTTCCTCCTCCTCCTCCTCCTCCTCCTCATCCTCCTCCTCCTCCTCCACGCCCCTCCCCCTTAGTCCACGTCCTCCTCCTCCTCCTCCTCCTCCTCCCGCTGGCCTTTGGGGAGGCCGGTACCAGCATCCCCGCAGTGACAAAACGGTCCGCTCCGAAGGGCCCCTTGGGTGTTTTTGGTTGAATTATCGGACCTTTCTTTCTGTTTCTTTCTCTCTCTCTCTCTCTCTCTCTCCCTCTCTCTTCCACCTTGGTGGCGTGCGATCCTCCTCCTCCTGCTTCTCCTCCTGCTCCCCCTTCTCCAGGTCTCCTTCCTCCTCCGCCTCCTTCACGTCCTATCTTTGCAAAGAACTCCTCCCTGTCGCACCCGCAGACGTGGGGTTAGGGCGGGTTGGGCGCTTCGCCTGAACAAGGGCCGCTCTCCATCCGTAAACTTGTTGCACACTTTTGGACGATTGTGCGCGGCGCTGAGGCGTGAATCACATTTTGCCAACCGCCCGCCTTGCATCCGCGAAGCTCGTGCACACTGTTTAAGACGAGTGATCGCGGCGCCAAGGCGAGAGCCACGTTTTGAACACTGTCCGCCGTCCATCCGCGAACCTCATGGAAATTAACAACACGAGTGAGCGCGGCGCAAACGGTGAGCGGCACCATTTTGAGCAAGCGCCGCCCTCCCTCCGTGGAAACATTGCGCACTTGTAAAACGAGTGTGCGCGGCTTTACGGCGAGAGCCACACTTGGAAGATGACCCGCCCCTCATCCGGGAAGCGCTTGCGCATTTTTATTTTTGACCGCGGCGCTAAGACGAGAGCCGCGTTTCGAAAACGACCCGCCCTGGAGTCTCTGCATGCTTTTGAGACGAATGAGCACGGCGCCAAGGCGAGGGCCAAATGCTGGGACAAAACCAGCCCTCCATTCGTAAAGGTCTGGCGAACTTTGAACACGCATGTGCGCGGCGCGAAGGCGAGAGCCGCATTTTGAAAGCGTCGTGCTCTCCATCCACGCTGTGGTAAGTGTTAAATTTCAGTTCATCATTGGTGAGGCAGTCTCAGGCGACCCTCCCTGCCCGTCCTACCGACAAGGAGGGGGGTGGGGGAAGGCGAAGATGATGACGATGCTGCTGATGATGACGATGCTGATACTGACGATGATGATGTTGTTGTTGATGATGATGCTGATGATGATGGTGATGGTGATGCTGATGCAGATGATGATGATGGTGATGCTGATGCTGATGATGATGGTGATGATGATGATGATGATGATGATGATGATGATGATGATGATGGTGGTGGTGGTGATGATGACGAGGAGGAGGAGGAGGAACAGGAACAGGAGGAGGAGGAGGAGGAGGAGGAGGAGGAGGAGGAGGAGCGGGGGGATAAGGAGTAGCGGGACGCGGAGAAGGATGGAAGACGGGGGTGTGGGGTAAGGGGGGAGGGGACCACCTCCGACACGCCCCAAAGCCAGTTCCAGACTGCCCAGCAGCGCCCAGCAGGTCAGAAAAGGGACAGGTTGTGGCACCGAATTCAGCAGTGATTGGCCCTCGCTTGGGCTGTGCGGGATTGGCGGGGCCTCTTCCTGCCGTTGGTTCCAGTCTCCACTGGTGGACGCGTCGCGTAACCCCTCCAGTCCACCCAGAAACCATGCGCAGGCGAGCCGCCGTCCTTGCTGTCTTGGCATCGCTCGGACGTGTGCATTCTCTCTCTGCGAGGACCATCGGGGAGCATCCCAGATTTACCGAGCAAGGAAACACGCACGAGGCCGAGGCGTGCACGGGTAATGGGAGTCCAGGAGGAGGAGGAGGAGGAGGATGCGCTCGCTTCAGCGCGGGCGTTCGGCCGCGCTGGCGCCCGAGCGCGCCCCACGCGCTCGGGCACGGGTCAGATGACCCGCTGCGACCTCGCCGAGGTGCACCGCGACGAAGTCAGGGCGCACGCGGGGATGTGGGGCCTCCTCCCCCCGCGCGCGCCTCAGGGCAGCGGCCCGTCCAGGCCGCCGCCGCCGCGCTCCACGCCGTCGTCCACGACGCTGTGGTCGTCGAGCTGCACGACCTTGACGGCCACACGGCCTGCGGCGCCTGGCGCGAAACCTTTGGCGAGCCGAGCAATCGCCAGCTTGCCCTTTGCTCCAGGCTCGCCGCAGGCACGGGCGAAGGAAGAGCTCCTCGCCGCACCTGTGGTTCCGCAGACGAGGCAGGCCAGCATCGGCATCTCCCGTTGCAGCTGGGCCTCGACCTGCGGCTCGATCTTCACAATCACGTGCGCCAGCGCGCCCTGGGCCCTCAGTTTCCTATTGTGGTCCAGGGCGGACGTCACAATCGAGCCTGGGCACTCGCTGGCGCGCTCCAGCCAGCAGCCTGGCAGTCGCTGGCTGCAACGCTGCTCGCGGGGCCGCCTTGTTGGGCTTCGCCGCGCGGTGGGTGGTGTCGTCCCCGCCCACAGCTGCCCCAACAGCTGAGACCCACATGGCCACGCCCTCGACCAGCTCCCGTGCCGACTGCAGGCGTTGTCGGTCCTCGGGCGCAATCCTCGCACGCTCGGCCGCGCACTTCGCGGCCTGGTCAGCGAAGCAGTTGCCGATCCAGTCGCGAGCGGTGATGACGCCGTCGTCGGTCACTCGGCGTCGCGGGACATGCGCAGGGACCTTCATGAGGGTCAGGCCATGCGGCCCTATCCCCCCGAAGTCCTCGACAAACCGCCAGAGCTCGCGCCAGAGGTGGGCCCAAGCGTAGCCCCAGCGCGTCGTGAGCAGCGGCCCGTGCTCCAGCACACCTTTGAACACGAAGTCGGAGTCGACGATGGCCCTGACGGGCGGCACGGCATGGCGCAGCGTGCCGATGAGCGCGGCCAGCTCGCCGCCGTTGATGTCGGCGAAGGCCTCGCACAGCGTGCCCGAGATGCCAGCGCGGAAGGCGTCCGCGTCCTCCTGCAGCACCACCGCAGCCCAGCCGACGCTTGTGTACTGCTGGAAGTCGCCCTCGTAGGCGGAGCCGTCCAGGTACACGTCGCCCGACGGCAGCATGCCGCCTACGTCTTGGCCCAGCCAGCTGAGCTCAGGAGGCCGAGGCGGCTTGATGATGCCGCGGGGCGCAGGCCGCAGCGCGCGCTCCAGCAGGCACTCCACCTCCACGAGCTCAGCCTTGCCCGCCATCTCGCGGATCTTGCTGGGCAGCCGCAGCTCGGACGGCCATCCACCGCAGCGCGTGTGCCTGTGCAGCAGCGTGCCAACGTCGCCGCGCAGCAAGCACTTGTCGTCCGAGGCGTAGCCGCCCAGGTACTTGCGGCGCTGCGACCACTGGCCATCCACGATGACCGAGGCGAGGTATCCGCACTCCTTGGGCGCAAAACGGATCGCCTTGGCGATCTGAGCAGGCTTCGCACCAGCGGCAGTGGGTGTGGGCCCCGTAGCTCCTCGAGGCGCGCCACTCGGGGGAGTAGCGTCATTAAGGGCAGCATCCGCCAGCCCACCCTGAGGAGCCGTCGACACACCTTGCCGCGGAGGTACGAGGCTTGGGCAGGCATCGACCCCAGCGTCTCCAGCAGGCAGCCCAGGTACGAGCGGTGCCCCGCCTTCTGGGTCTGGCCGCGGCGGGGGGTCAGGCGCCACCTGGCCGAGCAGGTCGTTGATGAGGTCGCCCCATCCGTCTCCAGCTTCAGCGCGCGCAGCTTGTAAAGTAGCGGCGCTAGCCTCCACCGCGGTCAGGTAGCCAGGCCCCAGCACGCTGGCCTGAGCTGGGCCTGCCAGGCCACCCGCAGCAGCGCCTGCCACAGCACCATGCCGCGCGACACCGCCACGAGTTGCCTCCTCTCCCGACGGCAGCGCCGCGACCTGAGGAGGCGCAGCACGTCGACCGACATGCCGAGGAGCGGCGGCGCCGGCGTCGCCGTCGACGCAGTCCACCTGTCGGCCAAAGAAGCCCTTGCGCTGCACCGCCCCCGCGTTGGTGAGCCTGACGACGGGCTCAAGGATGCCCCCATCCGCCAGATGGGCGAGCTCAGGCCGCTGCCCAACTTGTCGCCACTGCCAAGCCTCCACCGCCATCCAGAGCAGGCGCTTGACGACCCAGGGCGAGGTCTCGAAGATGCATATGCTGTCACCGCAGTGCGTGAGCCAGGTGCTGCCGTCAACAATCTGCCAGCCCACGCGCTCTAGCGAGAGCCTGGCCGCGGAGAAGGGCCCCTTCACCTGGCGCCAGCTAGTGGCCGCACACTGGGCCAGTCCATACTTGATCACATGCTTCGGCACCCAGCGCTCCCAGACCGCGCGCAGCATCGCCATCGCTGGGGCCAGCGTCGCGCGGTAGACAGGGTCGAGGAAGGGCGTGAGCATGAGCGTGAGGGTCCGCGACCGCCCCGCCACGCTCGGCGCCACGGCCGTGAAGATGAGCGTGCGCAGCTTGTCGAGCTCCGTGGTGGCGCAACCCGTGACGGAGAAGCCGTGGGAGACGGGCGCCTCGAGCCCACTGCGCGCCACCTTGCGGACAGCCAGCTTGCGCCCGACTCCAGTCTTCAGGATGGCCACGCGCCTGAGCCTCAACCCTGCGAGCACCATCTTGTCGCCGCGGACTTTCCTCGCAACCCTGCGGCCGCAAGAGAAGTCGACTCCAAGATTGCGCTCGCCCTTGAACGACGCCATGCCGAGCGGCCGCTTGAGCTTCGCAGCGACGGCGCGCCTGACGTCGGGCACGTTGGCGAGCACACGGGACTTGGAGAGCGCCACGTTGAGGTCGACCTCCGTCAAGAGCGTCTTTAGTTTGAAGGCCGCCTCCGCCACCTCCTTCGTGACGCGCACTGCGCCGCCGAACCTGTGCAACATGAGGTCATCCACGACCACCGCCAGCTGCAACGTCGGGTGCTGCTCGACCAGCCTGTCCAGCGGCCCGATCAGCATCAGCTTGAGCAGGGTGGTGGCGAAGCCGTCTCCTGGCAGGATCGCCTGCCGAGCCTCGATCACGTCGGAGTGCGCGCTGCCTGTGGCGAGCACCCTCGGCGCGCAGTGCAGCTCCACCTGAAGCTTGAGCTGCCACAACGGGAAGCCAGTGCGCACCGCAGCGTCCAGCAACCAGTGGTGCCTGACCTGCTCGAAGGCCTTCAGCAGGTCGAGCAGGACGGCCGCCGCCGCCCAGCGCTTCTCGTCGCCGCAGTCCTGCCCACGCTGCGTGGCCCACTCGCCAATGGCAGCCTGGTGCCAGACCGCTCGCTCGCAGCTGCGCCCCGCCGAAGCCCACCAGTAGCTGCGCGCACTCTGCATCTCCCATCCGCGTGCGATGTCACGACGCAGCCGAGCTTGCACACGGGCCAGCACCATGATCAGCGCGATCGGTCTGACCCCGCCAAGCCTCTTCTGTATGAAGCAGATCTTGGTGGTCATCTCAGGCCAGGACGCGTGGAGCTCGATCGCCTCGATGATGCCAGCGAGGACCTCGACCCCGTCGTCGCAGAGATCGTTGAGCTGCCTGGGCCGCACCGCGCAGAAGGACGTGCCCGTGTTGGCGGGAAAGGTCATGAGCACCTTCCGCAGCTGCGCCACCGTCGGCCGAGGCGGCCGCGCGCCAAGGTCCTTCGGCCATCGCAGCGACACCTGCTCGCATGTTGTCCTCCACCACCCGCTCCAGGCAACCTCCAGTGCAGTGATTTCCGCGGCGAGGTCGGCGGGCTCGCAGAAGGGCGCGTGCGCCTCCGCGGTGCTGGTGTGCAGCATGGGGCTCTCCGCGAAGCCGATCGGCAAGCTAGCCACCGCGTGGAGCCCGCCGCCGCCGCCCACAGCTTGCGTGGCGACCCACTGCTGGAACCTGGCCTTGCGCTCCGCCATGTCACGCTCGGCCAGCTTCACGGCGGCGGTGCGGGCGCACGCGCTCAGCTGCAGGACCGTGGTGGGCGGGCCCAGGCAGTGCACGCCCAAGCTGTTGAGGAGCTGCCACCAAAAGCTCGCGACAGGCAGGTCGTGGGGCTCAGCCTCAGCGACGCCCTTCACGGCCTTGGGCGCGGTCGCCATCAGCCTGCGCAGACCTCGAAGCGCACGGGCACGGCTGACGGGCTGCGCGACGGCGGCGACAAGCTGCAGCTCGCACGACACCCTGTAGAGCCAGGTAGCCTCGACCGACACGTTGGGCCACCGCGCGCCAACGACTGGCAGCTTGCGGACCCAGCGCGGCTGCACTGGTTGACCTCGCCCACAATACTTCTGGCCTTCCTCACCCACCTGGTATATGTCGATCCAGTCGGTCTCGGCCTGCTCCAGGAACCGCTGCCAGGCAACGTTGATCTGGCCACGGATCTGCGTCAGTTCCACGTCAGCGCAGGCCGCCTGCGACACATGTCCATCAGCAGCAGTAGCCCCTGAACCTCGCTCACACTCCCCAGCTAGAGTGGCACGTTCTCCACCTGCAGGTCGCTTTTGCAGGGGCCCACGAAGTCCAGAAACACCGCCGCGTACAGGTCCATGCGCGCTCGCACCACCGGCAGCGGGCGTGGGTCCCGTAGCTCCTCGAGGCGCGCCGCTCGGGGGAGCAGCGTCATTAAGGGCAGCATCCGCAAGCCCACCCAGAGGAGCCGTCGACACACCTTGCCGAGGCACAGAGCGCAAGAGCCGCCGTACCTCTTCGCCGACGTTGGCCCACGGCGCGCGGTAGTCCCAACTCGCGCAGCCAGCAGGCCTCTCCTGCGGGATGCGCTTGGGCACATCCATCACGCGGATGTAGGGACTCTGGCGCGTCGCCTCGAGCTCCAGCACCACAGGCCGATGCGGCCATGCAGGCGATCCGCCGATCACCTCCACGTTGAGCAGCCGCAGGCCGCTCGACACAATGAACATGTCGATGGAGCGCATCGACTGCACGCAGGTCGGCTCGAGCGTGTCCACGCAGACGCCGTCGAAGAAGCGCAGGACTCCGCTCTTCTCCAGCTCGGCCTTGGTGCAGTTGAAGTCGCCGCCGATCACGTACGGCCTGCCGTACTGCTTCAGCCTGCACGCCACGTCGCGCAGCGCCTCGTAGTTGTTTGCGTTCATCCCCACGCCGCTCTCCAAGTACACGCTCCCCACAACGACTCCCCCAGGAGTCAGCCCAGCGTGGTGGAGCGGCTGTGCTCGCCCAGGACGAACGACGGGACTCGTAGCCCATCATGGGCGCCAGCCCGTGCTCAAGGAGTGAGCACGTCAAAAGACCACCAGACGCCAGGCCCCCCGCCTGAGACGCCTGGGCCTCAGCGCCCGCGGCACGCCATCCCCGACGACGAAGCCCCCCCTCAGCATCCGTCGCGCGCGCCCCGCTGAGGCGGGTCTCCTGGAAGAGCAGCGCGTTGCACCCGCTGATCTGCTCCGTGAGGCACCTATCCAAGTTGCTGAAGGCGTTCATGGTGAGCGTCGCCAGCCGCCATCTGCTGCTGCCCCAGCTTCTGCTTCTTGTCGGCGCAGCAGCGGTCGCGGAACGCCTCGAGCCACTTCCTCTTGTCGGCGTCGCCGTCGCAGAAGGCCTCGACCTGCGCCGCGAAGGCCTCAGGGGACAGGTTGAGGCTCTCCATGTCTTCGTCGTCATCGCCAGCAGCCTTGTGCTCGCCTCCCAGAACTGCTTCTTGAGCCGCTGCCCCAGGCTGAGCACCTGCCGCAGCGACGGCAGGGGAAGGCACAGCAGCGGCTGGCGGGGCGCCCGACGCCTCGCAAGCGGCCACATCCTGCTGGAGCGCGGCGAGGAGCGACTTGAGCGGGCCAGCCAGCTCGCCAAGCTCGACTCCGCCGAGGGCGCCCGATACGGTGCCCACCAAGTCCATGTACTTGGCGACGTCGGCGACGTAGCGGTCCTCTGCGCGCGGCAGAGCAGCAGCAGGCGGCTCGGCCATGACCCGCCTGGCCTTCTCGACGAGCTCATCCAACTCCACCTGCAGCTTGGCGACCAGCTTCTCCTGGTCGAAGGCCGCCTGCAGCGCAGCCTGGGCCGCCTGCTTCTTGCGCTCCAGCTCGCTGCGGGCCCGCAGAAGGCGCTTGGAAGCCTCGTCAGCCGCAACCTGCGCACTCCTGACGGGCTTGACCGCCGACAGCGAGCCCAGCTGCTGCTGGAGGAGGAAGCGTTGCTGGCGGATGGCCTTCCAGTCCGCCTCCGCGATGAGCTCCTTGCAGGCGTCGAGCTGCTCGACGGGGCAGGCCACGAAGTAGGCGAGCTTCTCGTCGGTGAGCCGCTTCGGCTTGGGAGGCTGCACTCCCTTGCCGCCTGAAGCCGCCTGCTCGGCTTGGCGCCACGGAGCCTTGGGTGGTCCTTCAGCCCAGCGACTAAGACGAGGCCAGCCGCCATCACCAGCATCACGAGGCCGAGGAGCACCACTGGGCGTCGGGCGGTACGTACAGCAGTCTGGCTGCCGACATTGCGTCCTCCACCCGGGGTTCTTGTAGCAGCACGAGGGGCAGCGCCAGCCCGAGCCCGCCTGGGAGCCGCCAGGAGCGCCGCCGCCACCACCGCGCGGGTTGCCGCCGCGAGGAAGGGGCGCCATGCCGCCGCCCACGCGCGTGCCGCTGCACAGACAATCACTTGAAAATTGCTTGGCCTCAAAGCGCGAACCCCCTCGCGCTCAGAAGCCGCCCCTTGGGACTCGCGGTCGCCGGGACGGCTCATAGCCTTGAGCCAAACTGGCTACGGAGGATGAGGGGGAGGAGGAGGATGAGGAGGAGGAGGAGGAGGAGGAGGAGGAGGAGGCAGGCTGTGGGTTCGGGGGCCGTCTCTGGGCTGTTTTGGGGGCCTTCCGCCGACGTGGTGCACAGCGCCGCTGAATCACCCCACAACAGTACGACGACCTGCTCGAGCGCACGCACACCACGTGACGTGTCACATCATGCAGCGTGCTCGGTTGGGCAGGGCGAGGTGAAACGATGCGCACCGACGAGTTAATTACCAACGCTGGCTGCCATCAGGTGGGCGGGCCTGTGAACGGGCCCACCGCTGCCTGGGCCGACTTCGGTGATGCCTGCGGTGGAGTTGGAGCCTGGCAGCAGGGAGACCTGCTGCCAACTGGAAGCTGGGGACAACCTACGCCGCAACCTGCGCTTTCCAGCCATCAAATACCCTTTCGGGCGACGCTGACCCTTCCCTGGTAATTGAAACACAAGCCTTCAGCTCAGGTGCCGACACGCGCGCCGTCTCATGCCTCTCCTAGGTCGACAGCGCCTTCTCAGATGTGACCCACCCGACCACCAAAGGAGAGCAAGCGGAGCAATTGACCTGGCCATTACAACAAGCAGCGAAGAGGTGGAGCGTATTCACGAGGCAACCAGCGGCGTGGTGTGGATTACGCTCGCGGTGGCGACGATAATGAGATGATGCTGATGTTGCTGATGATGACGACGATTGTGATGATGGTGGTGATAAGGGTGAGGATGAGGACGATGACGAGGATGACGAGGATGATGAACATGATGACGATGATGACGATGACGGTGATGACTATGATGCTGCTGATTATGATGGGGGTGGTGGCAATGTTGATGCTGATGGTCGTGGTGATTACTTGATACTGACGACGTTGATACCGATGATGATGACGAAGAAGATGCTGATGACGATGTTGATGCTGGTGCTGGTGCTGATGATGATGCTGATGTCATGATGTTGCTACTGATGGTGGTTGTGGTGGTGGTGGTAGTAATTATGATGATGATGATGACGAGGATGCTGAGGTGATGATGATGATGATGACACTTCTGATGGTAGTGGTAATGTTGATGATGATGATGATGATGATGATGATGATGATGATGATGATGATGATAATGCTGGTGATGATGACGATGCTGATGATGCTGATGATATGGATGTGATGATGATGCTGATGCTGATGCTGGTGCTGGTGCTGATGCTGATGATGATTACGCGGATGTGATGCTGATGATGCTGATGATGGTGATGATGAGGATGACGATGATGCTGGCGATGCTGATGATGATGCTGACGATGATGATGATGATGATGATGATGATGAGGATGAGGATGAGGATGAGGATGAGGATGAAGATGATGATGATGCTGATGATGATGACGATGATGACGATGATGATGATGATGATGATGATGATGATGATGATGATGATGATGATGATGATGATGATGATGATGGCGATGCTGATGCTGATGATGAGCTGTCATACCTGAATAATGTCATGGTTGATCCCCTTCCTGTGCCCATTTGGCTTTTTCAAGTGAGGTGCCAATCTTGGCTGGCACCATGTTTTTTACAAGGGGGTGCCTTTGGTCTCCAAATTGCATGGATGACCCCCGAACCGCGAACTACAACAACAGCAACAACAACAGCAACAGCAACAACAATAACAACACCAACAACAACAACAACGGCTCCCGCCTGGCACGTCTGCACAACTTATTGAGACTTGCGCTCTCGCTCGGGACTTCCCTGCAGATCGCCCGGGAATCGCGCCCCCGCGTAGGGACCGTCCTCGCGATCGGCTCGGACGCCACGCCCTCGACAGCCAGGCGTCGCGCTCTCGCTTTTGGACTCCCTCGCGAGGCAGAGCTCGCGCCCATCGCGAGCGACTTCCCCGGCGGCTCGCGCGGGACTCTTGCGCACTTCGGCGCCCCGCGCGCTCGCGCCCGCCCGCCGGTTTGGAGCCTCCGCCCTCCCGCCCTGCCCGCGGGGGGCCGCCGTCGCCCCTCGCCGCGCTGGCGCCCGCCTTCGGCTGCCCCTCGCTGCCACTCCGCGGTTCCGCAGGCGCCCTTCGCGGCTCCTTTTGCAGCCCTCGCGGCCCCTTCGATGCCCTCCCTTTTCTCGGTATTCTTCAGCCAACTCCCGTCCCCATCCCCGTCGCCTCCGAGACCCCCAGCCAAGTTGGGGATACGCCCCTCGAAAACCCGAAGGCAGCCGCCTGTGTCCCCATCTAGGGGGGTAAATCGGCGAGTGGGGCCCAGCCCACGCTGGTGGGGATGGGGATCGATTAAACCATACTCATTTGCAGCCCTCGTGGCCCCTTCGATGCCCTCCCTTGCCGCACTCCCTTTCCTCCTTGCCCTCCCTTTCCCGTTTTTCCTGTTCCCCTCCTCTTCCTGTTTCCAGGGGCTGCTCCAATTGCACGTGGCAGACGAGGAAGACGTAGGCCCAAGGGGGGGACGATCGAAGGCGAAGAGGGCGGGCATCGAGGGTTTGCGATCTGCATATTGATTGACAGGTTGACAGATGAGAGCGATGCAGTTTGAAACTGATTGTGGAACTCTCATTTCGGAAGAAGAATTGTTGTTTATCTCCCCCGCCTGGTGCCCATTGTGTTTTATAATCGAAGTGCTCCTCCCGGGGCTCGCACCTTGTTTTTTTCAAGGGGTAGTTTTGGGGCTCCGAATGCTTTGTTGGCCCTCGAATTGCAACAACAACGGCTCCCTTTGTTTCCCTTGCCCGATGACCATTGTGTTTTGCAATGGAGTCCTCCTCCCGGGGCTCGCATCCTATTTTGGATCATGGAAAGTGTGGGTCACCAAACTGTACCCCTGGCCACCGATTTACAACAACAGCGTCTCCCGCCTCATATTTTCTCGCTGTTGATGCAGGGATCGCGCTCTCGCGTTGGAATTCCTCGCAATTTATTCAAACGCCGCGCCCTCGACGCTCATGAATCGCGCTCTCGCTCTGGTGCTTCTCGCGATTCACATGGGAAGCGCGCTATCGCCCGAGATCTCCTCGCGATTAATGCAGTGCCCACGCTTCAGCAACCCGCCTGCTCGACCTGGCAGATTGGGCCCGCCTTCCCGACCCGCCCCTTAGGGTCTAACCGCCCGATCTGCCCGTCCGGTTCTGCCACGTGCTTTCTGCTCCTCGCCCCTAGCACCCCTCTTGCGACCCGTACTCCATCCTCCTCCCTCCCCCTTCCATGAACCCTCTCTTCCCCTGCTTTAGGGGCTACACCAAGCACGCGCGGTAGACAAGGAAGATATACCCCCAGGGGGTACGATCGAGGACGAAGAAGGCGGGTATCGAGGGTTTTGCATACACGTGTTGAATGGCACGCGAGCAGGTCAATGCGAACAGCCCTAAACTAAGTGTTGTTGTTGCTATTGTTGTTGAAGCTGATGATGGTGATGCTGGTGATGATGGTGATGCTGATGCTGGGGATGAGGACGATGCTGTGGGTGAGGAGTTGGATGACGCGAATAAGGATGGACGATGCTGATGATGCTGATAATGATGATGATGTTGGTGCTGCTGTCATGGATGATGATGGTGATAATGATGATGATTAAGATGCTGATGCTGATGCTGATGTTTCTGATGATGCTGTTGATGCTGATTAGTAGCATTCGTTTTATTAGTAGTTTCTTCTTGTTGCATCGAATCGTGGTGATTATTATGATTACTAGTCTTATTAATATATCTACTCGTCCTGGTACCATTGGCATTCTGATGATGGTGATGCTGTTAATGATGCTAATAGTGATGCTGCGGCTGATGATGATGATGACGCGCATGATGATGACGCTGATGATCTATGATGAGTATACTCAGTCTAATTATCAGTTGTTGGCATTTCTATTATTATGTTTCGTGCTGGCGTTGATGATGCGGGCGCCGATGCCGACGACGACGATGATGATGCTGCTGATGTCGATCATGATCCTGATGAAGATGCTGATGACGACGGTGGTTGTGATGCTGATGCTGATGATGACGCTGCTGATGGTGATGATGATGAGGATGTGGATGAGGTTATGCTGATGCTGATGCTGATGATGATGAGGAGGAGGATGAGGATGAGGGTGCTGATGATGATGATGATGATGATGATGATGATGATGTTGATGGTGCTGATTACGATGTTCATGAGGAGGAGTAGGATGAGGAAGAGGATGATGAGGATGTGGATGAGCATGCTGAGAAGGATGATTCGGATACAGATGATGATGCTGCTGCTGCTGATGATGATACTGATGATGGTGATGTGGATGAGGATGATGAGGAGGAGAACGATACTGCTGATGATGATGCTGATGATGCTGATGATGATGATGATGATGATGATGCTGATGACGATGATGATGCTGATGATGATAATGATGCTGATACTGGTGATGCTGCTGCTGATGATGATGCTGATGATGCTGCTGCTGATGATGATGATGATGATGATTAGCATTATTGTTAGTATGAATATGCTGACGATGAGGATACCGATGTCGACGACGACGACAACGACGACGGCGACGACGATGCTGATGCTGACAACGACGACAACGATTATGAATCTGAAGGTGATCCAGATGCTGTTGCTGATGCTGATTATGCCGACGAAGACGATGATGATTGATGCTGATGCTGATGCTGCTGCTGCTGATGATGATGCTGATGCTGATGCTGATTTTGATGCTGACGATGATGAGTATGCTGATGCTGATGATGATGGTGATGATGGTGATGATGGTGATGATGCTGCTGATGATGATGTCGATCATGCGCCCTCGCCAACATCTGGGGAGGCATCGTGCCTAAAGAGCGGCGAAAGACTGAGCTCATTGAGACGGTGGAGGCCCTCGGTGGGAAGGCGCGTGCTGGGTTGGCAACGCCAACTCTCTTCGTCTTTTGATTTCTCCTTTTCCTCCTCCCTCTTCGGTCCGCCTCCTCCCCTTCCCCTTTCACTTTCGCCCAGGGATGAGCAAGCCTGATCCTTCCCTTCCTCCTGAACTGTGACGCCTTGCCGCCTCGCTGGGAGTCCCCAGAAGCCGTGGTGCTCCGACGCGGGGTGTCTGGATCCAGTCTCTGGACGGGTTCCGATGACTTAGTCAGTGCAGCTGCGGGTGCTCTGACGAGCTCACAGCACATTCCTATCCCCATGTTTGGCAGCACTACCTCGGTGCCGATCTTAAGGATTCCCTCAGTGCAACCTCAGTTTCCGAGGGCAGATCCCCAGATTGTCACCGCCTCGGGCTTGCCGATCTCAGGGGTCGGGATACGTTCGAGGCTCGTCATGCTCCGCTCCCCTCGTGGAGTCGCGCGCTGGCGCGCGCGACCACAGTCGGCGGCGAGTGAGGGGGGAAGCGACAAGAGGAAGGCCTTGCCGTAAGGCGGCGCGGAGCCTCGCGGAAGCCCTCGCGCCTTCGAGAGGTTTTCCTCGCCGTCGGGGAAGGCTCAGGAAACTTCCCAGAAGACCAGAGGACTCGCGAGCCTCCTGAGAAGGCCCACCCCTTCTCACTTCCCTCAGGCGATCGCAAACATGGATTCAGGGGGCGTGGCTTGGCGACGGGTCCCGCTTCCAGAGGAAAGCGCAGATTGCCGCCGCCGAGCGAGGCGCCACCGGCCGCATTCTGGGGAGGGCACCTCCCCCGATCCTTGGATGTGGCGACCGCGCGCCAAATCCACGGATCGCCAATCCACGCTCGCGCGCCCCCGCGCCCCCCCTGGCCCTCGCCGCCGACGCCTGGCAGCTCCGCGCAGCTCCGGGCGGCAGCTGCTCCCGCGAGAGCGGGCGCGGCGAGAGGGCGGGCGCGCGCGCGGAGGTCGCGGGCCCGGGCCGCGGCGAGGACCGCGCCGCGGCCGCGTCCATCTAGGCCTCCGAGATGGGGTCCGAGTTGATGGGGTCGGAGGATCGCGCCGCATCGCCGATGCATCGCCGATGCATCGCCGATGCGGCTCGATGCGGAGCCCGATCTGCTTCACGCGGACGTCGCCGATGAGTCGCCGACGTCACGGATGCATCGCCAGTGCATCGCCGATGCATCGCCGATGCATGGCCGATGCATCGCCGATGTATCGCCGATGCGGCGCGATCTTCCGACCCCATCTCGTCCGACCCTATCTGGAAGGCCTCTAGTCCATGCCAAGAAACACCCTGCTGGCCTCCAGTGAAGCAGTGGCGAAGCGTCCTGGCGTGCCTGTAGGCCTACCACATAATGTTGTAAGAACTTTGTGTTGGTCTGCACGAGATGTTCTCAGAACACTTCTGGCTGGGACTGTCTTGCTTTAGCACATCGGGTTTATGTTCTAAGAACTGTTTTTGTAGAACCTTTTTGGGTTCCAAGAACATATCGTGGTAGGCCTATAGGAGTGCCGGGACGGTCGGTCCCTGCTCAATCCAGGGTGCCCCTGGGTTGCTTGGGTTTCGATGGCTCTTGCCGTGGGGAGCGTGGCGTTGCCACACCCAAAACATCGGTGGACGTCGTGGGCTCTCAGGGTTGGGTTGCTTGTGGAGGGGTTCTTCTTGTGTGGGCGAGCCCCCAAGGTAGGCGCATTGGTTCAAGGGCACCCTCGAGGCCGCGGAGTTGCTCGCGCTCTCGCGCTCTCGCGCTCTCGCGCTCTCGCGCTCTCGCGCTCTCGCGCTTCGACCCGAGATTCGGGTCTTCGGGTTGGGCTGGGGTGGCCCGTCGGGCAGTCAGCGATGGCGGCGCGCCATTGCTTTTGTGGTCGTTGCCTGCCGGCCCTGGCTGGCTGCAGCGGCCCGGGATCGCCCTCCAGCCGCCGCGGAGCCGAACCTCCGGGGCAAGGGCAAGGGTCGGGGGAACGCAAGACCCGAGTAAGCCGGAACTCGGGTTTGCCGACGTTCTTCTGACGAGCGCGTCCTGGATTTTGACGGTCCAGTTTTCGTGGGATGTCTGCCGCGGGAGCTCGCGTCAAATTTCAGATTGGGCCTCGTCATTTTTATGATGGCCCCGTCGGGCCAACCCGAGTCCCCCATACCCGAGTCTTACGTCTCCAAGAAAGGGGGGGGGAATAGGGCCAGAGAGGAGATGCAGCGACCCTCGGTCGTCCATCCGTCGCCGATAGGTGGCCCGACGGCCCCACCCCGCCCAGGAGCGGGCCGATCTGCTGTCGGGGGCCCGCTGGCGATCTGCTGGCGACGCAGCGGCGATTCCAGGTCACAACGTGCTCCCCCGGATGCCAGCCGCTCCCGTACAGTAGGGGTCCTGAAGAAGGAACCCTTTTCGTTGGGGAGGGGCTCCATGTTCCTTGATTGCTCCACAGCTTGCCTTGGGTTTTCCTTAGGTTTCCGAAGGGAAATCGAAGTTCAGCTTCTGGAGAAAAGGTGCCTCGTTCCTTATTTAGGGTTCCTTAGGTCAGCGCCCCGATTGTATCGGCGATTCCAGGTCACAACGTGTTCCCCCGGATGCCAGTCCCTCCCTATTGTTGCCCATGAGATCTGCGCCTTGCAGGGCACTGCAGCGTCCACTACAGTTGGCGAGTGCGGGCACCCAGCGTTCGACCACATGTCAACTGCGCTGTGCTTCCCTCTTTGCCTCTTTCCTCACTCTCCTCTGCCTCTTCTCTCCATAACTCACCGTCTGGCGTGACGGGAGCCAGGGCCATCTTCCGCGGCGCTGCGTGGTCTTCAATTGTAAAGACCTTGCGGCCAGTGCCGTCGACCCTGAAGCAGAACCTCTCCCTGTGTAAGATGGCCCAAACGGCCGCCGGGACGGCCCACGAGGGCTCACGAGGACCCCGATGACGGCCCTGCGAGTCGAACAATCAAGCAAAACCATGCATTGCCCAATGTTTTTGGCCCCTGGGCCCCCCCCCCTGGGGCCCAGGGTCAGGACCCGGGGCCGAGGCGGGGGTCGAGGCCGGAGTCGAGGCCGGGGTCGGGGCTGCATGGTTTTTAGTTTGCGTTGGTTGTGCTGTGCCTTGGCCCTTTCTTGCGAAGGCCTGACGGCCGGTGCCGCCGATCCTGAAGATGAGGACGCTGACCACGATGAGGTAGAAGGAGGAGAAGTAGGACGAGCAGGGGGAGGAGTCGCATGAGGAGAAGGAGGGTGAGGAGGATGGGGAGGAGGAGGTGGAGGCAGAGGTTCAGGGGAGGTGGGGGGGATGGAGGGGTGTTAGTTGTGCCATTGTGTGCGGCCTACCTGCTTACATAGTCGTTCCGACCACTGGGGATGCACTCGCAACGCATTCATCAATTTTCCCTGTCCTCTGTTATTCCGCCCCTTTCCTCCCAGCGCTCGCTTCGTCGCGATGTCGGTGCAGAGGACTTGTACTGAAGTGCTGTTTGGACAAGTGGCAACTTGATGCCCTCGGCCCGATTTTGCGAGACCTTTTGCGGCTGTAAACTCGTCGTTGGTAAGCAGTGCCCTCGTTCATCCTTTGTTTTTCGTGCCTCGTCACTCCGTCCACCGTTCCTTGTCCCTCGTCCCTCCAACCTCATCCCTCGCCCCCCCCCCCCTCCCTACAGACAACACGCCCAGTAAGGACGCGCGCCTTTATCTAGGGTACCCTTGTGTCCTTGCCCCTGCGGCCCATCCTTTGCCGTTTTCACTGGTCGCCCGCCGCCCAAAAAATCCCAACGTCGGCCTTCAAGGGTCTTGCGTCCTTGCCGCCCGTCCTTAATACATGTTAATTACCACCTGTTCTTACCACACCGGTATAACATCGAGGGATCGAGGTCTGTCCGGGGGGGGGATCCCTGGTGTTCTTCGTGCTTGTTGGGTGTTCTCGTGCACCCTGGAGAGGGTACCCTTGGATGCTCTGTGTGCTTTGGCGGAGGGTCTCGTGTTCTTGAGGGATGTTCTTCTGGCTTAGGTTCGATTGTACCTCTTCACTCCTCCCTCCACCTTCCTGCTCCTTCTCGTCCCTGCCGTGGCGCAGCGCAGGTGTCAGAACGTATGCCAGTGCCGCGCCGCAGCTGCGAGGCCCTTGATCACGTCTCATCTTTCTCGGGGCATGTCGCGTCCATATCCAAACGGAAGACAAGCAGACGGTCGGACCGAGGCATAAGATCGGGGTCGGCTCGGGGAGGATACCCCATTGCTCTTCGTGTTTGTTGGATGTTCTTGTGCACCCTGGGAGAGGGCACCCTCTAACGCCCTTCAGTTTGGCAGTTTTGGGCCGGCGGAGAGTCATGTTCTCGAAGGTCGCCTCTTATCGCATGACCCTCTTCGGCCTCTTCTTTTCGTCCCCTGACGCGCAAGGTGGTAGATCTCCACAAGGGCGAGACGTCACCTTCAAAGCTTGGAAGCTCTACAGGGGGCGCCAAGGCGCCCTCTGCATCCAGGGGGGAAGGAGGATTGATGCCGTGACTTTGCCGTCCTGAGCATTTCTTCTCGGTGGTTGATGTTTCCGAGGCCAACTCTGGGCCCAGGGCCCTCGATGAATAGGTGTTTGGCGAGATCCAATCCTTCCAATTGCTGGCTTGGTGAAATCCAAACCCTACGTATTGAATATACCTGTCAGGACCTCGGATGTCCAGGGATGCGGGGTGGGAGCGCATAGAGGAGGAACCAGGATCGAGGAGGAGGAGAGGACATGGGAATGAAGATCGATGTGTTCGCGTGGTCGAGTGGAGTCATCGAGGGGGAATGAGGACATTTTCCTGTTGTCAGCGCATCAACTCCCTTCATCGGCATACCATACGATAATCAACTCCTTGTACAGCATGCTGGCTATGGTGCCTCGGGGCGCCTGAAGCAGGTCGATCGCTTCTTTGTGGCTGAAGCAACAGCAGCACGGTTGACCACATGAGGCTTGGTTGCAGCTCTGAAAATCGTCCATCGTGTTCTGGTGTACCGCTGCCAAACTAATGAGTTTGGCGGGAAGATGGGGTAACCATACAGGCAACACGCTGAGACGTAACAGTAGGCCGCCTAGTGCAGCAGGCTTTGGAGCACGGACACGTTCTGAAACCGAGGTTCAGCGCCTTCCATTGTACTCACCAAGAAGGCAGCTTAGCCTGCTGACCGCACGCCTAGAGGCTGAGAAACTACAGATGGTCCATAGCTTCTCACAACTATTCAAAAGCGGCGGTCACTCGTACGTGCATACATGAATTTGCACGCGATATCCGTGGTGCTCAGCGAGCACCACACGTGGCGATGCCTCCCCTCTGTCGACTTCCCCTCTGCCCCTGCATTATTGTGAGCCAGCGCGCTCCAGTGACGCGGAGTGCTTGTCTTCTTTGTCTTCCTTCAGAATCGCGATGAAGAAATGACGCGTGATGGCGGCGATTGGGGCAATGCAGGATGGTGCATTGTAGCCCCCCAGTGCGACCACCCCCTTCGGGTGCCAATGACGAATACCACAAAGTGTGATAACAGGTGCGCTCTTGGCGCCGCGACTTGGCGGTAGTAGAATGGTTCGCAGCTTCGCCCTGGGGTAGAATGCACCCAGAGGTGTAACTAAGCATACGCGCAGGTGACGCATATGATTGCCTCCTCCCCCTGCACTTGCTTGCTCCCTCTGTTTCCTTTTCGTGCTCTCTCTCTCTCTCTCCCTCTTCCTTTTTTTTGGTTGTCTGTTTCCCCTCCTTCCCATCATCGACGTTGCCCTCACCCCACAACCCTGCACTGCAAAGGCATCCTCCTATCTGTCGTCCTCGCCTTTGTCCTGCGCTGCGCCCGAAGAGGCGAGCAGCGGCGCCAGAGGCGGCGGTCTGATTGGCCGCTGGTTTGGCTGCCTGAAGAAGTCGGACCCCGGGCCCGCCCGCTGCTGCACCCTGCGAGGGAGGGACGGACATATTCGATGCTTATCTTGGGAACCTTCTTGGGGCCGGCCTAGCGGATCTGTTCGACTCAGATTCGACTCAGGTTCGACTCAGGTTCGACTCAGATTCGCTTCAGGTTCGACGCAGGTTCGACGCATGTTCGACGCAGTTTCGACGCAGCTTCGACGCAGCTTCGCCGCACGAGTGGAGCGAGTGGCTCCAGGAAGGTCCCCAGAATGAGCATCTAAGGGAGGGAGGATGGGGGGCGGCAAAGAGGTGGGGTGATGACTCGTGGCGGGGCGGATATCGTGGCGGGGGCCATGGTGTCTTCCCAGATTTTTCATGGCGCACATGCAATTACAGGAAGCTCGGAAACAGTTATCCAGGCTCAAGCCAGAACTCACGGTACACACCAACGTGGGTCATCGGCTTCAGCGTGCTGAGCAGAAGTGTGAAAGGATTCGCTTGCAGGTGGAATAACAAAGTGAAGTAATACGATACACTCAGGAGAAGTTGGACAGTCTCGAGTCACAGCACATCCTGGCTACAAAAGAAGTTGAGCAGCTACGCAGAGAGTTGGTGGAAACGCTACCTTCCTCGGCGGCGGCTAAGTCACAGCTCAACACGGACACGGACGAACCCACGGACAACCCCGACGAGCAGGCCCTGCTTGAGCAGTCCTTCGCGTCGGACGGTTTCAAGCTATACAAACAGGCGTTGGAGAGGAAGGAGGCCAAGAAAGTGGCCCCCCAGAGTCCTTTCGACGCTGACGGTGATGCGCGCATGGCAGGAGACAGTGAGTTTGCTGGTCCCATGGGCGCCAGAGTGTTCAGAGGTCACGGGGCAGGTGGTCCAGAGGCCGACGGACAAGAGCGTGATCGTGGAGCAGGTGGCCCAGATCAACGTCAGGACGATCGTTGAGCAGGTGGCCCCGATCAGCGACATGATGCTGCTGCGTCCGCAGGTGGTGGAAGCACAGCCTTTCGATTTTGGACCAAGAGCTCGAGGCACTCTACTTCTCGGCGCAGAGGGTCGACAAGAGGGCCTTCGGTGAGGCCATCACGGCCGCGCTCGCTGCCAAGAGACTGGTGGCATGGGTAATAGACCCACGCTGCCCAGATGCTCAGGATTGCCCATGTCGAAGCATGGCACGGTTCAGCCTCCCCCAGCTCCGCCTCGTCTCGACCCCGACAGTGAGGGTCTGTTTGGCAACGGAGAAGCGGTATAATCCTGAAACGGCAACTGTTGGGGAACCTTGAAGAAAGGCTGGCTGTCTCGACGGCTTTCATTTTCTTGGCTCAGGAGGTCGGTTTCTCGGATGACCTCCTGGCCGGAAAGCAGGACTCGGTTCGAGAGCTCGGATGGAAAATGTTGGCCTCCCCCTCTGTCCTGGGGGCCTCAGGTCGGCCAAAGTGGGGGCTTGCGATCTTGGTGCGATCCCACATCGGTATCATATGGTCCCATGAGGGCGGCATCGTTGTCCCTGCTAGAGTCATGCGTGCGATTGTTGACATACCCCAGTGGCCCCCGATCACTGTGATGTGTTGTGTGTCTATTTGAAATCAGGCACGGGCTTGTGTCAGCTTAATGTGTCGTACTTAACTGCTATTGGGAAGGCTTTGGACAATGCCCCTATGTTCGCTTGCGGAGGGGACTGGAACCTCGACCCCCCTTATCGTGGAAATGGCTTGCCTCGTCAGAAGATTGTTCGTTCCCAAAAGCAGAACCTGTGTCAGTGCGAAGCCGCTCACCACGATAGTCTTCTTCATGTGTAGTTCGCCCTTCTCCAAGGCTGTTGAAGGCATTCCGTGTGATTTACAGTGGCGAGGACGATCTCGCCACCCTGTGCGTTTGAGTTTGAAGGATCGCGCGACTCGCATGTATCAACTTGTGTATCCTAGCCACCAGAGGCTCCCAGTCGAATTACCTTTCGGGCCCTCTCCTGAGCCACCCGGCTGGGCGGTCGCCAGAGATATGGCCGAGTGTGCTGCGGAGGCTGCCGTGAAAAAGGCCCGTCGGTTTCGCTTGGGAACTCCTCAGCAAGGCTTGGAGAGTCTTTTCCCGACCGCCTCGAGATCGACCTGGAAGCGTCTCTGGGGGCCAACATAAGGAACAAAGGTTTGAAAGGAGTTTCCCCCCGTCCCTCGTGGGTCCCCATTTTTGCTACCCCAAAGAGTGCTAGCGCGGAGTTGGCGTGCCAAGGGTGGGTATGGCTCGCCCAACTCTGTTCGGGGACGACGGGGTTTGTGTCTAGGCTTTCAGAGGCCGTCAGAGATCCTTCCACCTCGCCAGCCAAGGGTGAGGAACTTGCGCATGACGCGCAACAGCCAGTCCAACATATTTTGTTGCAGCCATGCCCTGGACAGGGCCTGGCTGCCAGGCTTGACGCCACTGTTGCTGGCGCCAGGGGGCTGATGCGACGTTGGCCACCGTCTTCGTTCGAGGACTGGTTGCATGAGTCGCGCGACTTCCAGGCCTCGTGGGAGGACGACCGTGTTCTGGCTGAGAAGGGCCTCAAGGCGGCCAAGCCGGACTCCTGGGGCGAATGGCCAGAAACCAGCGTTTAAGAATGGGGCTAGGGCTATGCATCGGCTTACCAAGTTAAAACAGAAATGGAGCCCCGCGATCGTCCAGGTCCACCCCGGAGTTTTCAGCAGTGACCCTCAAGAGCTCTTGGGAGCTGAACGGGACACGCTTGCCCGTTGTTGGCGCGCTTCTGCTAGGCCAGACCTGGTGGAAGTGCCCGACCGCGCGCGCTTGCCGAGGGCTTCGGCCCAAGACACCAGGAAGGCTAGTGCGACTTTCTCTGCTAACGCGTCTCAATCGTTAGATGGGCTCCACCCCGAGCAACTGTCGCTGGCGTCGGACGCAGCTCTTGAAGTGTTGGCGGCCTTGTACCAGGCTGTCGAAAGCCTGGGGCTTTTTCCGAAGCAACTTTTCTGGCTGCTCTTCCCCCTCCTAGAAAAACCGAAGGGTGGGTTGAGACCCATCTTGCTGTGTGCTGGACCCGTCAGAGTTCGGGAGCGATTGAGAAGACCGCTTTTGTTGAAGTTTAATGACGAGTTACCCCCGTAGGTTCTGGGCTTTCGGACCAGGACGCAGCGCCGAAGATGACTGTGCGGCGCCAGGCGGCGCGTTCAGAAGTTTGCGCGTTTGAAAATCGAGTTGCGCGTGGAGTCATTTTGGACGGGGCCAAATATTACGAGAGTTTTGATCTCGAGCTCCTCGGGGCCAGAGCGTTGGCCCGCGGATTTCACCCAGTCATTGTGAAGACGACGCATAATTTTTGGAGAGGCCCAAGGCTTCTGCGGTTGGGAGCCCAATAAGGGGCCAACCCGTTTTTTGCACGTTCAGGCTTACCAGCGGGTGACATCTTCAATGATCTGTATGTGAGGGTATACAGTATTGAAGGTTTTGACCAATTCTGTGTGGATCATCCGCGGGTCCACCTGAGCTCGTACGTCGATGACGACTCCCTCGCGGCTGAAGGTGAGACAGAGATCGAAGTGCTCGAGAGGATGTCCAAGGCTGCCGCGGCCATGTTCACCGTTTTTAGAGATTATATGCATGTACAGCTTCAAGCGGACGAGCTCGCAACCTTCGCGAGCTCGGCCCAGCTCGCGCGCAAACTCGGCAGGCTGCTCGGAGGTCTTGCGGGGAACGTTACCAACAGTGCTGTTGTGTTAGGGTTTGACCTTGCGGTCGGACAAAAGAGGAGATCTCAGACTGCCCTCTGGAAACGTAAGCAAAGGTTTAAACGCATAGGAGGTTCCGCGAGCTTCTTCCCCGAAAGAAAGGTGGGACAGGGCAGATTTACACTGCGGGGGTGGCCCCAGCGGCCACCTTTGGTTCGGCCATTGTCGGAATGGATGACAAAGAGATGCGCGAAGCTCAGAAAGTTTTGTTGGCCCACAAACCACCGTGCCATCGAGGCGGCTCTTTTCATGCCGAGCTTGCTCTTGCGGGCGGCCCAGTCTGCAGGGCGGGGGTCGCCCCGGCCCTGCACTGGGCGCACGTGGTGTGGATCGCTGTGACCACGCCAGAAGTTTCCTTCTACAGCGTTGAAGAGTTGCGCCAGATGTGGAAGGCCTTCCCCCGCGGAGAAGGTTTGGATTGGAGGAGCTCGCGCGGCCCCATCCAGAGAATGCATCTCTCGTTGAATAGGATTGGACGGCGATCCACATCGGCCGTCACGTGGCTTGATGAGTTTGAATGGGTCGTGCACCTGAGCTTCAACAGCCCTGCTCTACTTGGCCAAATGTTGAGGATCGGGGCCCAGAGACACCGCGAGCGGGTTCTTGCGGAGCTCACGCCTGGCTTCTCTGGCAGTCGTGTTGCCACGGAACCGTTGGTCCGTCTGCTGTCTCCTGGGTCCAAGAAATTGGTTCCCCGTGAAAAGTACATGGCCATCGCGAGTTTTTGTGGAGGCATCTTGACGCGGTCCAGGGCCAATGCCTCGGGCTACGACTGCGGCGCCCAGTGCCCTCTGTGCCAGGAGCAGGACAGTGTGCGACGCCGCCTCTGGGATTGTCGGCACTCGGACGTCGTTTAGGCACGCGCCGAGGCTGTCGGCGAGCATGAGGAGTGGCTGCGCGAAGCGGTCACCAGCGAGGACCGCAAATTCTGGGACGCACTGAAGTGGGGCCATCCTGGTCAAAGATCCCCCCTCCCAGTGACAACCCCAATCCGATTTTGTTCGACCCCCAGGGCCAGGCAATCCCGTGGGATTCGGTGGACCTCGAAGGCCTTGATATATGTATGGACGGTTCGTGTCTGGGGCGTGTGCTGGGAGATTTATCTCGAGCCGCCGATGCCTGGGTTCTCCTCGACGACGTAGGACATGTTGCGGCCTATGCTCAAGGAGCCGCGTGCAATGTGATGCAGCAGGCGCCGCAGGCTGCGGAGCATCAGGCTATGGCTTGTGTACCAAGCTTTGTTGGCAGGAGTGGAGACAGGTATTCGGATTGTGCCACGGTCGCTAAGCTGTGTCATACGGACCCCAGGCACCAGGCTTCTAGAAAGCACCTTTACGGAGGAATGCGAAGATGCGCTCTGCTCCATGAGAAGAAAGGGCATTCGTTCAACGTCGTGCACGCCCCTGCCCACAGGCCCCAGGAAACCCTCGACAGTCTTCCAGGGCCCGAGAGGAGGATCGGCGTGGGAAGCAAGCTCGCGGATACGTTAGCCAAGCAAGCCCTTCTCCTTCGCCCCCGAGCCCCGAATTCGCAGTGGGTTACCGTAGGAGAAGAAATCCGTAAGGGCTTCGCCCCCTGCCGCCGGCCCCCTCTCTCGGATAATGGGCCATGGAAGAGCTAAGTCATGAGGCCTTGGCGCTGTCGTGAAGCAGTATCGAAACTTCACGCGAAGCCGATTCGCAATCAGCAAAACCAACTGATCACAAGAGGGGTTACCACACCTGGCGATTGATAAGACGTGTATGGTTTACGGGCTTGGTTACCACACCTTGCGATTGAAGGGCCGAGGGAGTTCTCGCAGTTTGGGTTACCACGCCTGGCGATGGATGTGCGTGAAGGGTGGCACCGAATTTCAGAAATGTGGCAAATCCCTTGTGTTTTTGGACCCTGACCCCGCGGATCTGCGTAAGGGGTGGCGCCGAATTTCAGAAATGTGGAAACGCCCTTGTGTTTTGGGACCCTGACCCCGCGGATCTGCGTGAGGGGTGGCACCGAATTTCAGATTGTGGCAAATCCCATGTGTTTTTGGACCCTGACCCCGCGGATCTGCGTGAGGGGTGGCACCGAATTGCAGAAATGTGGCAAATCCCTTGTGTTTTGGACCCTGACCCCGCGGATCTGCATGAGGGGTGGTATCGAATTTCAGACATGTGGCAAATCCTCTATGTTTTTGGACCCTGACCCCGCGGATCTGCGCGAGGGGTGGCACCGAATTTCAGACATGTGGCAAATCCCATGTGTTTTTTGACCCTGACCCCGCGGATCTGCGTGAGGGGTGGCATCGAATTTCAGACATGTGGCAAATCCTCTGTGTTTTTGGACCCTGACCCCGCGGATCTGCGTGAGGGGTGGCACCGAATTTCAGCAATGTGGCAAATCCCTTG
>CAUYUJ010018138.1:209114-213384 GCA_963575745.1 Prorocentrum cordatum
CGCCGCAGAAGTGTGTGGCTGCTGTCCGCCACTGCTGAAGCTCCCTTGTCCGCTGAAACTCGTCCAGAAGAGGCTCTGCCTGATCCAGAGCCTCGAAATCGCTCCCGTGAAACACCCACGAATGCGTCAACGAAGATCCATCATGCGGCACTTCCCATTACGTCGGAGAAATCGGCTTCCAACCTGCTTCCAGCAGGTACATGATGACAGTCGTCATGGGGCCGCGCACATGACGTGCGCGCTGCCCCACAGGTAAACTGGAAAGGTGATCGACTGCCCGCGGCCAAGCCCTCATGATGGCTGGCCTGGTCTGGGGGTCGGTCAACCACACACTCAGCCATTGCGACAAACACTGCCGCGGCAGCCGCACTCCAGGATCATGAGCTGGGAGTCTGAGCGCCAGCAGCGTCGTGAGACACCTGCCACGCTTGGCTGACCCCGCGGCTGCGCCTAAACGGCGGCGCTGCGAGTGCAGCACCGAGCCGAACTGCCCGTATACGTGGTGCCCGTAGACGGCGGCAGCCTGCGGGCCTGCGCGCTGCAGCTTGGCAGACACCGCCCAGCGCCGAGCAGCCTGTGCGTACTCCCGCAGCCGCCCGTGCGCCTTGCTGGACTTGAGCGCCCGCTGTCTGACGGTCGCTCGGCCGTGCCGCTTGCCGCAAGATAAATCCACCCCGAGGTAGGCTGTCTGCAGCACGGCACGCAGAGTGACGCCCTTCCTCTTGAGAACGCGCTCGACCACCTGCGCATCACTGTGGTGCGAGCACAAAACAACACTCTTGTCGGCGATAGCCAACTGCAACTTGGAAAACAGCCTGATGGTAGATAGCACTCCCTTGACGAGCGTGTATCTAACGTGCTGTCTCGATCCCATGACCCTCTGAGATAAATCGTCAATCCAAATTCGCTCAGATAGTGAAACATGCGCCTGACAAAGACGCTGGCACACGTATGCTGTGAGGCACTTGGCAAACCTCGTGCCGTTCCGCAGCCCTTGCACCACTGATCGAGTCACCTGAAACGGTTCGCTGAAAGAATCGATCTGCTCCAGCATGCGCGGCGCCATGCAGATCTGAAGTTCCAGGTACAAAATGACTGCGGGAAAACCTTTGCGCATGGCACACAAGGTCAAAGGTTCCCACTCGATGGAGTCGTAGAAAGACGCAATGTCGACCACCGTCTGGCCGTGCGGTATGTCCAGGCGTGAGTGGACCTCGTCCTGCAGCGCCCGCACGAAAGCCTCCCGCAGGGCGCTGTTCCCCGCGATGGCTGCGCCCCAGTGGTCCGTCTCCGCCTGCAGGGCGGACCACTCCTTCATCTGCACCTCCCTGGCCATGGACCAGACTCGGCACAGCATCGCGATCAAGCCGATCACTCTGTCCCCGCCCGACTTCTTGTCTAACAACTTCCCCACCGCGCACATGACCTGCCACGGCCAAGAGAGGCCATCCTCGATCATGTGGAAGAGGTCGCAGAGGCACTGGATGCCCTCGTCGGGCAGCCTCTCGATGTCGGTCGGAGATAGCCTGTCGATCCCGAGGCCTGCCCGAGCTTTCATGCGAGCCAAGGCCGCACGAACGTCCGCGACGTCCAGCGGGATGAGTTGCTCCACCTCAGCTCTGCTCCTGACCGTACTCATGGCGGCGAGGATCTCATCCCAAGAAGCCACCTCGGAGTGCCACAGCTTGTGATAGCGTAGCACTTTGCGGTCCACGATATCCATGGGATGAGTTCTGACCGATCCATCGCAGTCGTGGAACTCGTCGCGCTCAGGATCTGGGTCCTTAAGCGATCTGAAAACCTGTCCCTGGGAATCCAGACTGCTGAACCACTGCTGAAAATCCTTCAATGACGAGGCCGCAGCACGATTCTGCGCCCTCTTGGACGCTCTGAAAGTCTTCTCCTCCAGCATGCTAAGCTCGTCGACGCTGAGCTCGAGCACGCGCCTGAGGTCCTGCAAACGCCCCTGCCAGGGGCCGAGGTGCGCAGGGTAAGCTGCGCCTGCTCCGTCCACTGGCTGGTCGGCCAACCTGACGGACGCCGACGCCAGGTAGCCCAGCTGCACGATGCCGTTGCTGCGCCTCCGATGTCGTAGCATTCTCTGAACAATATTGTGAATCCTTGACCACCATGTGGCGATGCCGTCTCGCAACGGCTCTTGACGAATGTGCTCTGCTTGCCTCGCCGACACCACCTGCAGGTCGCAGCCGCTTGCCCTAGACCGCTCGGGAGCTCCGATCTCGTGGTGAGAGGAGATGGCTAGCTCCGCGGCCTGGACCCATCGCGAGAAGGCCCCACTGATGGGCAGGACATGCTGTGCACCAGCTTGGAAAGCGAGAGACTGTCGAATAGGTGGCCAAACATCGTGAGTAGATTGTGCATTCCAAGGGACTTGAGCCAAAGCGGCTACCCACGAGGAAGGGGGAATCGAGAAAGAAGGGAGAGGAGCAGGAGAGGCAGCGGCACCAGCACGGGTGGGGTGATCGCTGACCCCCTCCAGGGGACCGTCGTTCCGAGGACGCTCGGCTGGGGGGGACAAACCATTACCTTCACTCCGAATTACTGCTGCATCCCCAGACGCCGCCGACGAAACCTGTGTCGCCTCGTGCGCGCCTGGAGGGGGGCTGCTCAGAGATTCCGAAACTCTAGGCGCGGGCTGAAAGGAGGACTCGTTGGCCCAGGGGTCCTCCTCATCAGCTTCAAAAAGCCCCTCGAAGCCTTCATCCCCAAGAGGTTCGACCTGCGACGAAAAGCCCACGGGGCCGCCGGCCGACGGGTCGAGATCACTAGGGTCTCGAGGCTCGGGGGAAGATGTGTTGCCGAAAATGTCACCGCACAGCAACTCACATTCGCTAATCAGACGCTCTTTCTTTTTCTGAGCTCGCTCGGCCTGCTCGAGCTTCTTCGCGCTCGACTTGGACCCAGCGGTGGGTGCTGCAGACGGCCTGGGCACCTGCGGCAACCTAGGGGCGACAAGCAAAGATCTGCACAGCAACTGTTCGCCATTGCCTCTTAGCCGTAGCTCCAGGCCAATGTGAGGTGCCCATGGCGTGTCAATTACTGGGGTGATACTGCGAATGCATGGAAGACAGCACTCAGACGCCATGACAAAATCGATGTGCGAACTACCTGCACTCCCGACGCACGTGCACTCCACATCAGCCCGACGGATCACACCTCCGACACGGCGACAAAACGCTGACCTCTGAAATTTTACAACATCAATGTTAAAATCCCCTATGACAAGCCACGGCAGCTTCACAGAAGGCAAGAATGCACCCAACTTGGCAAATCTGGCAGAGTTAATACCCATGAATTCGACTGACGGATGTGCGTAAAACAGTACAACAAGCAGCGAGAAGCCACACATATGCACGATAACAGGCATGAAACCATCGAGGGCGCCTGAGCCCTCAGCACAGTAGCTACTGGCGCCCTCACGCGGCTTGTCAAAAACTCTATGAACTGAAAGATGACCTCGAGCCAACATGATCTCCCCGCCCTCGTAGGCGCGCCCCTCCGCCGCCTTCGAGGTGCCTCGACCCGTTGATCTCGCTGGATTGTCCAGGAACTTGAGCTTGGCGCTCCGTGCTCGACGCGCCCACTTGGCCCTAGTGTGGGCCCCGATGTGCACTCGTACTTGGTCAGCGTGGCCTCGGAGCTGACGTAGCTGAAAAACATGGTGACGTTGCTGAAAAACATGAATGTTTTGCTATGCTGAAAAAAAAACAATGCACCGAGGAAAACCTCGCGGAAGAGTCGAAAAAGTCCAAAACCTCGCAGTGGAATAGCTTCCTTTTGCCATTGCTTAAGGAGCTCCCTTACCTTCTTTTCCGTCCTTCTGCCCCTTTCTGCTCCCTCCCTCTCCGCTTGCCTCTCCGCGCTCGCTTCGAAAGCGGGCAGGGTGAACTGCAGAGCTCCGAGGGACCTGCAGTGGAAGGCATAAAAGCATTCAAGGGGAGCCGCCGCGCCAGCGCCCCAACTGCGGGCATCACTGCGGGCGGGTAGGGCGGGGGTAAACTTCTGGGGGGATCGAGCGGCGCCTCCTACCTCCGTAATTCCCCCTCCGACCTTTCCGCGTATCCTGCCTTGCTGCTCCAGCGCCCAGAAACCGCTCGCTTCCAGCAGAAGGCCCCCTCGGCGGCCGCCTTGGCAGCTGCAGTGACTGCCCTGATGCGCTCCATCTCGATCTTGATCTCATCCTCGGACGGCGCGCCAGGCTGAGCCCCTTGGGCTGCTGGCTGGGCCGCAGCAGCGGGTGGCTGCCCTT
>CAUYUJ010018139.1:0-62500 GCA_963575745.1 Prorocentrum cordatum
ACCACTTGCTCACCCGCGCGAATTCCCCACCTCCCTTCAGGCCGCTCTTAACTTGAATCCAGCCAAACATGTCGCTGCACTCTCACAATTCAAGAATCGCCTACTCCAATACCGCCACCTGACGCAACAAAGCCTCCCGCAATCTGGCACTGGCAGCATCAGCAAACACGACCGCGTGAAAGTCAAATGGGCAGCAAAAGCGGACCTGGTAGCGTTGTGGTCGACAGCTCTGGCGGATGGGCTGCCCGCATCGGAAGATGCAGCAGTCACGCCCCAGCTGGTCGTCCTCCGCGCTTCTAGGTCGGGGCACCGGTCCAAGTGTGGTGACAGAATTGCAGATGTGTGTGCGGCGAATCGGATCACTCGGGTGCCCATCTCGTGTGACCGAGAGGTAGACACACGAACAGAGTAGCAGAGCGTGGGGCAATTCACAAGAGCACGCGCGCATGCGACCGGCCATAATTGCAACGCCTCGCTGAGTCGGCATGGCCCGAACAGAAATTCCACGGACCGCTTGACACGGATCAACAATTATGTTGGCATTCCACCCCCCCGCCCCCGTGCAGGGCCACCGCGCGGTGCGAAAACAACACCGCCAGCAACTCTGAATCGTTAAGGACTTGTGGCGAGTTGAAAACGTAGGGCTGGAGCGCATGGTTGTCCTCTGTTGCTGAAGGTGTCCTGCCCAGGGCTCGATCAACAACGATAACTAACACACCCACGCAGTGTAACATCATAGCCCCTGTTTTAGGTTTTTTGTGTAACATCAGCGCCTCTTGAGTATCCCGGCGAATGCAAACAGAGCATCCCGACTCCCAAGGCTGCCCCCGTGAGTCCTACCAGCCCTCTTTGCGCATGTGGTCGCGCGAGATCGGTCGTCCAGCCCCCTCCGTCCCCTTCGGGGAGGAGTTGGCACTCCCCCTACCCCCTTCGCCGGGGTCAGGGCCAGGGCTGCGCGAGGGGATAGGAAGTCCCATGTGGCCCGGAATGCCTCCAGAATGTGACGAGAAAGCCTAAGATTGCTCAGGCTGTTCTTCAGCAAGAATCCAAGGAGCTCCGAGACTGCCACAAGTCAGCTCCCAGTGGGCAGGGAGCCCTCCAACGAGACCCTCAATATAACAAAATGTGTCAAGTGCCTCTTGAGTTTCAGTGATGTTGAGCTTCTCGCATTTCGCCCTGATGTGCTTGTGAGGCCTCAGGATGACCCCAGCATCGGCCAAGACAGTCCCAAGAGTGGGACATGAAAGGCTCCGATTCGGCCCCGAGAGCGCCCCAAGACCCCAAGAGTGCTCAAGACGGGACCAGGCTAACGAAGGACGCCCCATGTTTATCGATGCGGCCCAAGATGGGCCCGAAGGGGGGCCAAAAGGCCCCCAAGAAAGTCCCAAGAGGGCACCGAAGCTCTCAAACATGGCCACCGAAGTGTTCCAGGATGCCTTCAAGATGCCTCCAAGAGGCTCAAGAAGGTCTGCAATATCATTGTTGTTGGCGTGCAGTCGAAACTCATAATAAGAATGCGCAATAAGGATGCAAGGCCCTTGGATGGCCATGTTGACGATTTTCGAACGGGGCTGACCAGCGAAAAGTGTCGTAGATAGGCCAACTGGGCAAAGATGTAAAGGTAACCTTGGAACACTGCTCATCCTTATTATGCGCTCTGGCTGGACGCTTCTGTTCCCCCGACAGATCGCCTGGAAGTCGTTTCTGGATGGTTGGGATGCGCGAACATCACGACTACGGCGGTCACCAGCGTTCGAGAGGCGCGAGCGTCAGGTGGCCCTGGCTGTGCAGAAGCTGAAGGCCATAAGGTCCCGGAGACGAGGAGGAAGATTTGGGAGACGACAGACGTACGGGGGCGCGCGCGCTCGCAGTAGATCCTCAGCTCAGATCCCGGTCCAACCACGTACTATCCCGGGGGCCTTCTGGGACCTCAAGGTGGCCTCCAGACGGCTCCGAGATGGCCGAAAGCGGGCCCACACATAGCCCAAGAGACAAGAGAGCTCGGAGCCCAAGAGACAGACGCCCTCCCACCAATACTCCTCCTCCTCCTCCTTATTCCTCCTTCCCCCTCCGTCCCCTCCTCCCTCCTCCCCATTCCTCCCCGTGCTCCTCCTCCTCTCCGCCAAGACGCTCCTCCTCCTTCTTCCTCACCCTCCCACCTCCGACCTCCACCTCCACCTCCTCCTCCTCCTCCTCCTCCTCCTCCTCCTCCTCCTCCTCCTCCTCCTCCTCCTCCCCCTTCCTCCTCCGTCCTGGATTGTTCGCGTTTTGGAAGCACGAGGGCTTTCGGCCCTGGCCCGAAGTGGGTCCAGCAGGCCTGATAAGCCCGAAGGTCTCGAAGACTTTCCCCTCGTGCTTGCCATTGCACCGCCAGCAGCAGTCGTCTGGCTGTTCAGCGAGTCTCGGGCCTTCGATTGACGTTATGCAACCAGCTGCATAGGCGTCCTCCTCTTCCTCCTCCTCCTCCTCTTCACTATTTTCCTCCTCCTCCTCCTCCTTCTCCTCCTCCTCCATGCATTGTACTTGGAACTTCGCCCGCACAACGGGCCAAAGGCGTGCTAACATCTCCAGTAACAGCTTTAGAATACTTTGAATTCGCGCGCGCGCGTGGTTGCCCCTGGGGGTCAGTGGAAGTCGACAAGTACCCCGTGCATATCACGGGCGGCCCCCGGGCACATCCCGGGCGGTCCCTGGGCGGCCCCCGGCACGGATGCCAGAACTCCCGAGCTGCTTTCAGGGCCTTGATGAACGTCTCAAGAGGCCCCTAAGGCGGTCTAAAAAGGCCCAGAGTGGCCAGAAGTCGTTCCAAGATGCCCAAGATAGGGCGGTCCCTGGGCGGCCCCCGGCACGGATGCCAGAACTCCCGAGCTGCTTTCAGGGCCTTGATGAACGTCTCAAGAGGCCCCTAAGGCGGTCTAAAAAGGCCCAGAGTGGCCAGAAGTCGTTCCAAGATGCCCAAGATAGACTCTGGACGGCTTCAACCGCCTCCATGACGCCCGAAGATGCCTCCAAGACCACTCCCAAGAAGCCCCCTAGAGGCAACACTCAACGATTCGCCTTTGGTGGTTGGAGGTCTTCAGCCTGCTCTCCTCTTCGGCCGCCGACGCTCTGAGACGGCTCAAGAAGCCACCGAGATCGCTCCAAGATCGCCCCAGAACGGCACACGGGGACTCCAAGACGGCCCAAAGAGTACGACGGCGCTGGAGAGCCCCAGCGCACCTCCGGGAAGACCCCTCGAGGAGGCCCCGACGGAACTCTGGAGCGTTCGGCCTCGCAATCGCCGCCAGACTCCCTCCCCCGGCCTCCGAAGGGCGCTCTCTATGGGACGTCGTCCTCCGAATAGCCTCCGGAGGCCTCCCCCCCAGGCCTCCGAAGAGCTCCCAATATGCCCCGCGAGGCTCCCAAGACGCGCCCAGGAGGCCGGAGGCCCCCACAAAAGCGCCCATCAGAAGCTCCACGAGCCCTTCGAGCTCTCGGCCCCGAGAAGCGTCCAGGCTGCCCCGAGCGACCCCCAAGAGGGTCCGAAAGGTCCCCAGGAGGCGCCAAGAAAGCCCCAAGATGCATCCAAGGCACCCCCAGGAGGCTCCTAAGAGCCTCTAGAACTGCTACACAGGAGCCCCCCGAGAACCATCCAAAGAAACATCAAGAAGCATCCATGAAGACTCTCACCCACAACCGCACCAGTGCCAACCAGCAGCGCCGCATGTCTCACGAACGCGCACGCAGACGCCAACTATGGCACAATACGGGCCGGCGGAATGAGCGAAGCAGTTAGCAACTCCTCCCTGTCGCACCCCGAGGCCGGTTGAAAAGGCGGTCCTGGCGTTTCGCCTGAGACTTCCTCACTATTCATGACCATGAAGCTTAGACGTTGACAGCAAATTCAAACAGAAGAGGCGGATGGTTTTCAAAATGTGGCTCCCGCCTCAGCGCGAGCATCTTCAATATAAATATTTGCAAGAGCTTCACGGATTGAGGGCGGTTCGTTCTCAGAATGGAACTCTCGCATTAGCGCCACGCACAGTCGTTATAAAACAATTTCCAAGAGCTTCACGTATAGAGGACTGCTGGTGTTCGATGTGTTGTTCGCCTTAGCGCGAACACATTCGATATAAACATGTGCAAGAGCGTCATGTATTGAGATGGTCGTTTCCAACATGTGGTTCTCGCCTTAGCGCCGCGCACAATCGTTATACCCAAAATGCAAGAGCTTCAGAGATAGAGGGCGGGTCGTTTGCAAAATGTGGCTCTCGCCTGGGCGCCGCGCACATTCGTAGATGTGGCCCTCGCTTTAACGCCGCGCGCATTCATCAAAACAATTTGCAAGAGTTCATGGATTGAGAGCGGGTCGTTTTCAAGATGTGGGTATCGCCGTAGCGCCGCGCACCTGCATTATTTCAGCGATGCCAGGGTTTGACGGATTAAGGGCGGTTCCTTTTCCACAGGTGACTCTCGCTTTAGCGCCGCGCGCATTCGCTTTAAACACCTGCAATAGTTTCGTAGATTCCCATGGTCAACGTACCAGAAATGGTGGTTGAAAGAACTCAGGACTGTGAGGGCGCAACAGTTACGTTGATCCGTGGTGCTGAAGTCCCAAGAATGGTGTGCTGACACGATTCAGGATCGTCAAGACGCAACAGTCAGGTTAATCCGTGGCATTGGAGTCCAAATAATGGTGTTCTGTCACGCTTCAGATTCTTCAAATGATTGCCTCCCAACGGGACAGCTCCCTCAAAGGACATAAACTCTTGTAGGGGCCTATGAAGAGGGAGCTTGGAGGGATGGTCTATTCCGACATCGCTGATGAGTCATGGGTTTACACACGTCCTCCTCTTCTTCCTCTTCCTCCTCCTCCTCCTCCTCCTCCTCCGCCTCCCCCTCTTCCTCCTCCCTATTATCCTCCTCCTTCTCCTCCCCCTCCTCCTGCTGCTGCTGCCCCTTCCCCAGCCCGGGCGCCCGCCACTGGGTCCCCAGCAGCGTCCTCTCAAGCGCCCCTGCCCCAAGGACGGCCACCAGCCGCCAGAGCAGCATCCAGGGAGGCTCCTGCCCTCCCCCCCGCTGGAGGAGGAGGCGGGGGCAGGGGAAGGGGAGGCAGGGGAAGGGGATGGGGAGAGGGAGGGAGAACGAGGGAGAGGAGAGACGAAACGGGGGAGGAGGGGAGAGAAGGACCATAGAGGTGAACACAGGGAGGGGGGAGGGGGATGAAGTCGAGAAGAGAGAGGAGTAAAAGGAGGAGGAGGAGGAGGAGGAGGAGGAGGAGGAGGAGGGGGGGGGAGAGAGCGGAGAGGAGGAGGAGGAGGAATAAAAGGATGATGATGATGAGGAGGAGGAGGAGCAGAAGGAGGAGGAGGAGGATGAGGAGGAGGAGAAGGATAATGACAATGACGATGAGGAGGAGGAGCAGGAGCAGGAGCAGTAGGAGCGAGAGGAGGAGAAGGAGGAGGAGGAGGAGGAGGAGGAGGAGGGGAAGGGGAGGAGGAAGTAGGGGAATGAAAGGAGGAGGAGGAGGATGAGGAGGAGGAGGAGGAGGAGGAGGAGGAGGAGGAGGAGGAGGAGGAGCGGAGAGGAAGATGGGGGAGGAGGGATGAGGGCGTGTGCGCCCTGCTGGGCTTCTCGTCTTTAACTTTGGCCTCTCTGCATCAGTGCCCCCCCGCACCTGATAGCCTGGTAGCAGCTTCATGTATGGCCGTTTCGCCTGAGTAGGTACATCATTCACGCACATGTGTTGTCAGGCACGCCGCGAGCCCCGAGCTTGAAGCTCGACCAGCGCAAAACAGCGAGGAGGGTGCGAGAGGTGGAGGAGAGGGATGAAGGAGGGGGAGGAGGGCGAGAAGAGATGGGGTTGGAGAACAAGCCAGCGCTTGCGCCAGATCTGACGTCCTACCGCTCGCACCCATCCCCTACCATTGCGTCAAGTTGGCTCCGTCCGCCGCTGTGTCGTGGCAGACCTGGGAAACTCAAGGGGACCCCGTCGGGTGATGCACAGTCAGACATGGGGCGTTGTGTACATGGGAGGAGGAGGAGGAGGAGGAGGAGGAGGAGGAGGAGGAGGCCGTGGCGGATGAATCAGCAGTCGAAACACAGCCTGCACACACAATAGGTTGGCGCTCCGCGCGGAGCGCCCAAAGTTTCTGGTTTGGCGTGCTCCTTCTTCGAACAAGACAGTGGGGAGGAAGAGGATGAGGAAAGCGAAAAAGGAGAAGCAGCAGCAGCAAGACCCAGGAGGAAGGGCGGGAGGGGGCAGGACCGTGGAAGGCGGAGGAGGAGAATGGGACGGGGCACCAACGACGATGACGGACTCGGATCCAGAATTGTGGCCCGCACTGGGGCGCGAGCGCCACTTCGAACAAAGAAAACGCCACGTCTGGTCGGTTTGCTAATGGGCGGGATGCAGTGCCTGGCAACGTGCTGCCTCAAGATCCCCTGGCTTCCTGAGAGCCTCTCAGGATTTCTCACGACCCACCAGGATTCCCACACGACTCCTCCACGATCCCCTCAGGGTTTCCGCTGGGACTCCTCAACTCCCCAGGGTTTCCTTCAAATGCCCGTGGCATGTCGCACGGACCCTCGCAATAGTATAAGACCCCTAAACATTCTTAGACCACGGGTAGAGGCCACAGTGATTTTTTGGCTTCTACCCGCTTCCTCGCCGAGGCCGTTTTGGACGCTCCAACTACCAGCGAAACCCCCCGTCCAGGTCCAGGGGAGGGGGTTAGGGGGAGGGGTAAACCCCTCCCCGAAGGAGAAGAAGGAGGTGTGGAAGAGAAAATTTCCTAAACCACCTAGGCCCAGAGGGCTGGTGGGATTAAAAGGGCTGGACGTCCCCCCGGGCTGCTCCCGGAGCAGACCCCCGCACACCTCATGGCCCGCGGCGGGGTGGGGCCGAGACCACGCGGTCCAGCCAAGCGGCGGGACGCGTCCGCGGCGGATGGCGACCCAGGAGGGAAGAAGAGTGGAGAGGAGGGAAGCATGGAGAATGGAGATGGAAAGGATGAAAGGATGGAAGAAGAGTGGAGAATGGAGGAGGAGGAGAGAACGAGAGGATGGAAGAAGAATGGAGAGTGGAGAGGGAAAGAATGAGAGGATGGAAGAAGAGTGAAGAATGGAGAGGGAAATAATGGAGAAGGATGGAAGAAGAGTGAAAAATGGAAGGAGGAAATAATGGAGAAGGATGGAAGAAGAGTGAAGAATGGAGGAGGAGGAGAGAGTATAGAAGGATGGAGGAATAATGAAAAATGGAGCAAGACGTGGCGAATGGAGACCCAGGATGGAAGAAGGAACAGCCACATGAACATACACTTTTGGCGCTCCGCGCGGATTTCTTGGATCGGCGCTGGGATTCCCCTGGCATCGCCTGCGGCGCCGCCCCTGGCGCGCTACGCGCGCCAGGGAGGAGGGTTGGGTCCAGCTCTGACCCAAGGAATACTTTCGGACCGTGAAAAGTTCATGTTTATGCTGGTTGCTGTTCCTCCATGCTCTCCTCGGCCACTCGGAGCCCTCGAGCGAGCGACGCACAAGAACGGGGTCGATGGCGCCGCCATCCGCGCGCAAAGCTACCCGCGCAAGGCCGCGCGTGAGCGCCCTCGTGTCCAATGTGGCGTGCCGCGCTGGCGGCCCGCGTAAGCCACCGCGGAAGGTCGCTGTATTATCCCGCGTAAGGCTCCGCCTCCTCCTCCTGCTCCTCGAAAAACGGATCCGTCGAAGCTGGCTCCGGGGCGAAAGATTGCGCCCTGGTCTATGATGATCCAACCTACTTTAGCCTTCATCGCCAGAAAGAACTTCGAGCAGCAGGGAGGTATCGAACCTGCAGGGCTTTTGCGTATTGGGCCCTGGGAAGCGATACCTCTTCGGCACTTCTCCAGCGCGTCGGGCAGACCCTGTTATGATACTTCTCGGGGCACTCGAAACTATGTTTGGGATGTGGTTTGGATTCCAACGTGGGTCTGTTAGTATAGAGAGGGTCATGACACAAACGTTGCAACACATATTCTGCGTATCTGTGCATATGCGGTCTGGCAAATCGGGGCGGCATCATCGCGACGCCAAGGGGCGTCGCGGACTCGAGCCTTTGGCCTTGAAGCACGAAGCGCACGATTACCCAGATCATGAAGTTCTGCAACAAGTCACTGTGTTCTGGGGGCGCACGGACACGCAAAACACTGTTCAGCTAATCGTTAGCTGGCGCCCGCCTCGAACTCATGCCCCACCCCCCGCCTCTTCCAAATGTCCTTTCGCTGTGGCCCCACCCTCCTCATGCCCCTCCGATCGCCCCGGTCCCCATCGTGCCCTTCATCCACATTGCTCACCCCCCATGTGCCAATTCACGTCGTTCCTCGTCGTCTTCCTGCGCCGGATTCGTTCCCCCATCGTCCACATGCCTGCCCTCCTCCAATCCTCTACGCCCTAGTGCACATCATGCCCCCAACTTCTGCCTCCCCCACCTCCCTCGCCCTCGCGATGCTGACACCGATGATCCACATCCTCCTGGGCTCATTTCTTCCGCTCTCGTCCAGTCCCGTTCATCCTTGGCCCCTCGGCCACCCCTCCTATCGAACCCCTTCCTTCCCACAGCCCACCATCTCCACCCCCCCCGCGCCTTTGCATGCCCAGACCACGGCCCCCTCCTGGACCAGCCGGGAGACCCGCGGAAACTCCCGCCCAGAGACCACTCCAGCGAACGGCGCGCAGCAAATGCACAGTTGGAGACACGAACTGTGCATTTCGACCGCGCACGACGCCCCCCTGGACCAGCCGGAAGGGAAACGCGAAAGTTCCCGCCCATTCAACACCACCCGCGAGGGACACACTCCAAATACACAGATGGGAACGAAATCTGTCTACACAGATCACACCACGATCTGTGTAAACAGTCGGCCCACACACGAAAATACACAGTTGAAGACACAAACTGTGTACACAGATCACACCTTGATCTGTGTATTTCGAAAAGGTAAACGCTCGCCACTTTGAGGGCGCCCCGACTTTGCCAGCCCAGAACCGAGGTTGACATGCCCAGCTGGGGGGGACTGCAAATACACACTTCCCCGGCCCAGGGCGCCCCGGAGAGAACCGCAAATGCACGCTTCCCTGGCCCAGGGCGGCCGCGGTGTAACGCGGCGCCAAAGCGGCCCCCAACGGCCCGAAGACGCCCCAAAAGGCCTCGAAGGACCCCAAAGAATGCCGCGTGGCAGTCCGAAAACACGAGAGATGTCACATGTCATGGACCTCTTAACAGTCAAAGCTCCACGCGTCGCCATATAGACCACTGCTCTGGCAGGGGGGCGGACCTTGCCGCAGGCACCTATAATTTACATGTTAGCGATGCGACTGTGCTCGGCGGCCGTGCCGCCCGCATTTTGGGTGCGCCCCGAACTCTCGCATTGGCAATCCCCTCTGTTTGGTTGCGCCGCTGTGCGAGGATATCGGAAAAGCATTTACCGCTGACGCGGGCACGCGGCACCAGGGACTTCACTTTTCGAACAAGGAGGGTGGACGAGGTAGGACGACGGACGGTGGAGCAAGGAGGCAAAGAGGAACGAGGAATAATAAGGGAGGTGGGAAGGGGCGCTCCCCCGCCCGAGCCGCGGACGCTTTCGACACCATCCAGGGGAGGGAAGAAAGGAAGGGGAACGGAGCAAGGGCGAGGACGACGACGGGAAGCAAAGTGTCCCGGGTCCGCATATAGCCATATGTCTGCGATTCGGGTGCGCGCGCTTTCTTCGAGGCACTTCAAGCCCGACCCATGCTGAATTCACTAATTCCTTAAAACTGTGTAAACACTCTGTCCTCTGTTCCCTCTCCTATACAACGGCCTCATAACAGAGGGGCAGTGGATTCCAAGATGTGGTGCTGAAGTACGATGGGAGCAACGTAAGCCCTTCCCTGGCGCGCGGAGCGCGGCAGGGGCGGCGCCGCCGGGGGATCCCAAGGGAATCCAAGCGCAGATCCAATAGATCCGCTTATGCCGTTTTTTGTACCTCGAGGAGGTTTTTTTTGCATCCGCGGCGAGAACTGGCATGATGGGGGGGGACCCTGACCTTCCAGAGTGCCCAAAAATTAACACTCCAGACCTATAAACCTATCTGGACTGCCTCAAGCCTCGACAGAAATTGGGAAGTCGATGTCCTGGTGCTATTCTTTAGCCCTCCTGGAAGGTCAGGGGCGAAAAAGGGGCACAACGTAACGCCCCCGCTCCCCCGACCGTGACAGACTGCGGTTCCGGACGCACTGCGGCAGTGCCGGGGCCGCACTGGGGGGGGGGGGGCCGAGCGCTACGTGAAGGGGGGGAAGAGGGCCCCCAGCAGACCAGGGGGGGGAGAGGCCGACGAGGCGGTCCAGGGGCCTCCGGGGCCGTGAGCTTCCTCCAGGGGGCACAGGGGCCGACCGCTCTGGCAGTCGGGTCCTTCCACGACATGCTCCCTGAGATCCTGGCGCTGTCGCCCATATCCCAGACCCCCGAGGGTCATGAAAAGATCCCGACGAGCGGCTTGTGGCGATCTCGGGCCTCTGGGGGCCCTCGCCAGGCCCGGGACCGTCAGAAAACGACTCGGGAGGAAGAACCGGTCCTGGGGAAGGGGGGCCTACGTTATGAATAAATCACAACGTCGGCGGCTCGAAGAATGCCCCAGAAAGATGGGGTCTAAGGCTCCGGAGGGGACTTCTCACGGTGTATCGTTTCTTCGCGCCGTGGGATCTCACATCCTGTTCTGAAGCCGAAAGACATGTTCCGCGAGAGGAAATAAAAGCTGTGCTCTTAGAACGCACAGACGAGGCAGTGCAACAAGACCGTGTCAGCTGGGCACGTTCTGAGAACATCTCGTGCGAACCGCAGCCACGTGGTGGGCCTGTATGAAGGGGCCCTGGGACATACAAATAAATACACACAAATAAAAGGATTCCCCATATTTTCTTATATTTTCAAAGTTTCTGTCTTCCCCGCCACTGCCCATATTTTCACATATTTCCTGGGGATCGACGATTCATCGTGTCTGTGTTTTTTCCCCTCCCTGACTGTACACCGGACTCACTTCTATAGCGCTCACTTCTATAGTGCTCACTTTGAAATTGTGGTCCGGAAGGGGCCGCACATGCAGGCACATGCCGCACAGTCGCATGCACATGCCCATGCAAATATAAAAAAGCCTCAACAGCATTGCCGCACATGCGCGCCCATGCCACACCGTCCGACGCACAGTCGAATGCACGGTCAAGCAAAACTCTGAAAGCATAGACGCACATGCCCGCACATGCCGCAGAGATGTCGCAGGCGATAGTGGCCTGACCACCTGAGCTCGGGGCATTTCGCAACCCAGAGTTCCGAGGATGTCTCAGGCAAGCGTGGCCGGATCACCATGGGGCAGGGCATCTTGGAAACCAGAGTGGCGAGGATGTCGCTGGTCAAGGTGACCAGACGACCATGGGGCAGGACACCTCCGAGGTCTGAGTTGTGAGGATGTCTCAAGCGAAAGTGGCCTGACCACCATGGGGCAAGAGATCTCTGAGGTCAGAGTTGCGAGGATGTCTCTGGGGAGAGTGGTCTGACCACCTCAGCCCAGGGCATCTCGGAGCCCAGAGTTGCGAGGATGTCTCAGGCAGGACTGGCCTGACCACCTGCTCAGGGCATCTCAGAACCCAGAGTTGCGAGGGTCTCAGGCGAAAAAGGCCGAGACACTATGGAGCAGGGCATCATTGAGGTCAGAGTTGCGAGGATGTCTCAGGCAAAAGTGGCCTGAACAGCTCAACTCAGGGCATCTCGGGCGAGGATGTCTAAAGCGAAAGTGGTCTAACCACCTCAACTCAGGGCGTCTCGGAACCCAGAGTTCCGAGGATGTCTCAGGCGAAAGGGGCCGAGACACTATCGAGCAGGGCATCATTGAGATCAGGGTTGCGAGGATGTCTCAGGCGACAGTGGCTGACCACCTCAGCTCGGGGCATATCGGAATCGAGACTTGCGAGGATGTCTCAGGCGACCGTGGCCTGACCAGCATGGGGCAGGAGATCTCTGAGGTCAGAGTTGCGAGGATGTCTTAGGCGAAAGTGGTCTAACCACCTCAGCTCAGGGCGTCTCGAAACCCAGAGTCCCGAGGATGTCAAGCGAAAGTGGCCGGGCCACCATGGGGCAGGGCATCTCCGAGACCAGAGTTGCGAGGGTGTCTCAGGCGAAGGTGGCCAGATCACTTCATGTCAAAGCACGTCGGCCTCCAAATTGCCGACGACGTCTCACGCGGAACTGGCCGGACGCGAACGCGCCGGCGTCCGGAGACGAACGCCGGCCCCGGCATTCTTGCACGTCCCGCACATGCACTGCACAGGTACGCACAGTATTCGCACAGGCCGGGCTCGCAGGTGGCCGAGCCAGGCCAGCGATTCCGAGATTCCCTGAGCTCGGGCCGTCAAGCCACTTTCGCCTGAGACAGCCTCGCAACTCTCACCTCCTCCTCCTCTTCCTCCTCCTCTTCCTCCTCTTCCTCCTCCTCCTCCTCCTCCTCCTCCTTCTCCTCTGGCCGAGCCGAACAGGCAGGCTGGCCAGTGGCCGGGGGCGCCCGCCTCCTCCGCCCCCCCCTCCTCCCCCCCCCCTCCACCTCCCCCCCCCCCATCCCTGCTTCTCCGGCCGAGCTGAGAAGGCGCGCGGGAGAGTATTTTATTAGGCGGGCGCGCCACCGCCAGCTCACGAACCGGGCGAATAACCGCCCCCGCCAGCAGCGGGCGAGTCTAAACGCACAACAAACTCTTTCAGGAAGCCCTGGCACGCCCCAGGTTAGCTCTGCGAAGGCCAGGAGGCATTGGAGGCACAGGGGTCCCAGACAGCTCCTAGGGCATGAGCGTGCATGTGCATTGGGATGTGCACGCATGTGCGCCCGCGCGCTTCACCGCATGTGCGTGCATGTGCGGGCCCGCGCGGCCTCCCGAAGAGAGGTTGCACAGGCATGTGCGTGCATGTGCCGATGACAGATCTGCGATTCTCGAGCACCTCCCGCATGTGCAGGCATGTGCGCCGGACTGTGCGTGCATGTGCGTATGATGGATACATCAAAACACAGCGCACATGCCCCCGCACATGCCCGGGCACGACGTGCACAATAGGAAGTCCATCCAAGAAGGACCGCACAGGCCTGGCACATGACTGGCACATGCCGCGCACATGCGCGCACATGACAGCGCAAAAACGGCCGCACATACACCCACCCAGGGGTATAGATGTGAGTGCGGTGTAGGCGAGTCCGGGCGCCCAGGCGGCTTTTCCCCTTCGACCTCGGCCCTCGCAGGGGGCCCCTCTACAGTAGGAGCTCGACCACAAGAAACCTTCCACGAGAAACCCAACCCTGAGACCCCAGGACGTCCATTCGTTGTGGTGTGGGAACGTCACGCTGTCCACAGCGAGGCCATCGTCACCCAAGAAGCCCAGGGTTATACTGTTGGCTTCCAGCTGCATACTAGTCGCACGCAAATCTTGGAAACGGCGCCCCAGAGACACGCAGATAATCAAAACGCTGCAACGACACGCGCCTCAAAAACAATCTCCGACGACATCGAGTGTCCGAAAAAAATCATTCAAGCCCTTGCAAACGACATCGGTTGCCCCAAAAAAACAATCTAGGCCCTTGCAAACAGCACGCGCTGTTCCGAAACAACAATATGCCATGTAATGGTTTTTCCGATTGTGTATTTTGATCCAACAATCATCACATTCCTTCTCCTCTCGCCGACCCCCTTGCCACCCGCCGCTCCCTCCGCCACCCCCCACAGACCCCCAGGGGGGCGCAGGGCGTTCCAGGTGGGCCCGAGGGTGATTCGCGAACGCTACCCCTCAAAAAACATAAATCACCCCAGCCACCTGGAGGACCATATTATATAAAAACATGGTGCTGAAGAGGCCTGGAGAGGCGGGGACGGGCGGACAGTGAGGATGAGGGTGGAGGGATGAGAAGAGAGAGGAAGAGGACATTGTGCGATCGAGTTGCGTCGGTCAGTTTCTCTGGGCGGCCCCGCAAGGCCCGCTCGTCATTCTCTCTGGCGCGGCTGTCTCTCTGGGCCCGCGCGGGGCCTCGATGGTGAGCGCAGGGTGTACCCTGCCGCTGCTCAGAAAACGCTGGCTCGAGGGGCCCCTTTCGGGTTCGGAGAAGCTCTCGGGAGCGAGGGTCGAAACCATCATCATGCTGTAGGCAGGTCCTGAGGCCTAAGCGCCCCCCTCCTGGGACCTCTCGGCCGCGGGACCCCCCGACGCCGACCAGCGGCTCGGCGACGGATGAGGGGTGGGATAGTTGAGTGGAATTGGGAATGGGGAGGGGGAAGGTGGACGAACGCGGAGGGCGGGGGGGGACAGTGACAATTGCTTGCATGGGGGAAGGATCAGAGGACGAGGAGACGCAGGATGTCTGGGCTGGTGGAGGTGGCGGTTTGGAGGAGGAGGGCCCTTCCTCCTCCAGGCTCCAGGCGCCAGGCGGGGCAACGCGGTCGACGATCCCACGGGCGTCGAGCATCTCGCCGCCTATCTCCGCCCTCTGCGGGGGCGAAGGGCGGGACGTCACACGGCGTCGTGGACCACCCCTTGCGTCGAGGCGAGCACGACGCCCCAAAAAAGCAACCCAACGGCACTTGGATGCATCCAGGAGCCGTCGACACAGCAACTCCATCATCGACCAAACTTCCCGTCCCAACAACCTGCTCAACTCAAATAATGATATAACCACCCCTGCTACCACTGAGCTATCACACTGGTCCCCCTGTCCTGCCTCCCTCCCGACTCTGGTCGAGCGAGCTGCGGGCACGCCACGTCTGAATGGCGGCGGCCATCACTTGAAGACCAGCGCGTCGCTGGCCTTCTTGGACAACACCGATGGCACGATGTCGCCGAGCCCCTTGTTGAACTTCGCCAGCTCCGACTGCACCGCCATCGCAGCCTTGCGCAAGGCCACCTTGTCGACCTGCTCCGAAAATGCCTTCAGAAGGAAGGCGGACGCCCAGACCAGAATGCACGTGGCAGCGAGCTGCTTGCCTTCACTGAGGACCGTGCCCTCGACTTGCAGCTCGTACTTCTTGGCCCACTCGGCGATGCGGCGCGCCTCCTGCGGGGCGACCCGCGAAATGCGAGGCCGCGCACGGGGGCGGGCTCAAGGACGAGGGGGGCACCAGAAACACAATGCCACCAATGGGGGCTGACAACAGTGAATGGCGCTGAGGGTGGAGAGAGAAAACCGCCCTCATCTCCCTCATCGTTCTCCTCCCCCCTCCTCCCACTACGTCCTCATCTTCCTCCCCCCCCTCCTCCTGAGAAGCGGGCGGTTGGGCGCCCGTCGCGGTCCTCCACGGCTGCCGCGACCTTCTTGCGGAGGCCAACGGCGACGCCGTCGGCCAGCAAAGTGGCCACCCCCACGCTCTTGATCTTGTCCCACTTCTCCGTGGCACCTGACGCGGACAGCCCGTCCACCCAGTCGGCGCCGTTCTTCAGGCCGCCCTTGAGTCCGTCCAGCTCCGCCAGGATGCCGCTCTGGTACTTCAGCACGAGGGCCTTGAGGCCGTAGTTGGCAACCTCGTCGACAAGCGTGCGCGCGACGGTACACTGCACCACCGCCATGTCCACCAAGGCGGCATCACCTACGACGTCGGGGAACGAATCCTTCTGCATGAGCGAGGACAGCGCGGTGGTGCACCCCTTCAGCCCTGAGAGGCCGTCGCACTGGTACGCGGCGTCGAGATCTATGCCGTTGCCGTCGCCCGCGGCGTGCTTCGCCTTGAACTCCGCCAGGCGAACTGCCAACGCATTGTGCTGCCTGAGGACGTCCACCACACCCTTGTGGATGACGCTCTGGGGCATGATGTCCAGGGCGGCAGCGAGCGCGTTCAAAGCCGCAGTGCGCATCGCCTCGCTGTGAACGGACACGTCGATAGCTATTTTGGTGCACCTGGCGGCCAGCGTCTCCAAGTGATGCTGCACGGTCTCGCTGACGGCGACCGAGCCCCTGACCTGCTCCATGCCGCGCTGCGCGGTCTCCATGATCTCCTGAGTGAGGTCGGTCGCATCGGCAGCAGCCTGGACTGCGATAGCGAAGCTGGCGACCGTTGCTTGTGACCTCAGAGAGGCGATCAGGTCGGCGGCTTCGGACTCCGCGTCGAGGAAGCACGGCAAGTCGTGCCGCACGAGACGCTGGTACGACACCATCTTGCTGAACGCTTCCGCCTCTACCTCCGAAGCAGCGTCGTGATGAGCGCGATCCAGAAATCTCTTGACGACAACCTCTGCTTTCATGAGGGCCCGACCCTTCAAGCCGTCTCCGAACATCGAGCCAAGGGCATCCACCATAGCCAACATGTCTTTGGCGATGTTCCCGTGGCACTCGAGCACCTTACGCCATTCCTCGGTCGAACTGAGGGTCGTGAGGTCGTCGGCCGTCAGCGCCGAATGTAGGTATGCTAACTGGCGGCCCATGGACTGCATCCCCTGCGACGCCTTGGATAAGTCGGACAGCAAGTCCATGTAGACGGGTGTCGCGCTGATGGACCTCACGATCCTTGACACGATCGGGTCGGTGGACTTCTGATCGCTCAAGAGGGCGACGTGGACCTTGACCTTCTCAGAAATGTCGTCCAATGTCATGGCAGATGCGTCGCCCGTAAGAAAAGCCAGCGCGTCGAATGCCTCCGACAAGGAACAGAAGAACCGCATGTACTCGTCGGGCATATCCTCAGCAACAACGAGGGCGACCCTCTCGCGGGCCGCTGACAAAGCGGCAGAGAAAAGCTGACGCGACTCGTCCCCTTGCTGCAAGATAGGGCAAAGCCAACTGTCCATGAACGACGTCATGAACGAGTGGATCTTGACAGCCGCCTCCACGTCCAGAGCGCACAGCCGCGGCGAATCGCTGTCGAACTCGTCGTCGCAGCTGGGGTCGAAGGGCAAACAATCGCCGAAGAACGTGCTGAAGGTAGCTGCATCCCGTACGTGGCCCATCGACTTCTTCGCAGCCCTCATGCAAAGTTTGAGGTTGACAGCGGGTGGCAGCTTCCCGTCAAAGTGGATCATGTACCTGACTGCCTTCGCCACCTCGGCGTCCGTGAAGCTGTCCTGATGCCGAACTGATACGATGTGTGCCATCTCAAACTTCGCGATCCTGGACTTCAAGTCAGACATCCCGTTGCCCCACTTTGCGGCGTTCTCAGAATTTTCACGCACCCACTTCTGGGCGTGAGACAGCAAGTTCCCCAAGTTCCCCTGCAGCATCTCAGCCTCGCAATTCAGGTTCGATATGTGCTTGTACGGGCCCTGGCGCATATCACTCACGCTGCCCGTCGCACTGACATTGCCGACCTGAGTAGACCCCGCGACCGATGCAACGTCATCCAAGATGGCAATGTCACCTGCGCTGCCAGGCGACGCCTCCAGAGGGGCTGCAGGCATCTTCTGCACGCGCCTCCGCTTGTTGGCACCCCCAGCAGCATCCGCGCCCTTGCCGAAAGCGGACGGCAACTGGATCACGGGGGCCAGGGCCAGGGAGGCGTCGAGCGCACCGCCGCCGCCGCCAATCGCCGCCTCGAGGCTCTCAACAAGGCCGCCACCTGCATGCGCCGCTGCGGCAGGCGGCGTTGCCTCATCAAACTCAGCGGCGGGGGCGTCGTGGCTGCCAACCGCCTGGTGCGGGTCGATCGGGGGCAAGCCGTATTTCTCTCTGGTGTCGTTGATGGTTGGAAGGTCCTTGCCCACCACGTCGAAGTCGAACTCAGCATTCTGGTCGGCAAGCCCCTTGTTGTAAAAGTCCGCCACCTGACCAAGGTAGAAGACGTCTTCTGGCCGCACAGGGGTCGAGCCAGCGGTAACCTTGTGGAAGGTGGTGAAGCTCATTGTGCGGCGTGCGCCAGGAAATACTTCAAACAACCATACCTTTTCCTGTTCACCAGAAGTCGCACCACGAACAGGCAGCATCATCGTCGGGTGGTGGCGCACCAAGCGCTGCAACGGCTCCTGGCCGTCATGGTGGTACTTGAACTCAAGCCTGTTCAAGATGGCAACCTTGCGCTTCACCTTGACCATGCTGCCGAAACCGACCGAGACGTTGTCCCCCTGCCCCATCTGGCTGACCGTGTCGAGCGAGGTGCGGTTGGCGCGGCTGGCCCAAGCCGCCTCCGCCTCTTGGACTTGCTGTCTGAATGTGCTGTCCTGGGCAGCCCTGCTGTTCTTGCGGGCGATGACCTCGTTGATCGGCATGTGCGAGAAGACGCGGATGTAGAGCTCGGCGATGCTGCGCGTGACGGCCGCGGGGTTGCCATCGCCACCAGCGATCTGGATCTGCGGGTTCTCCTCGGGATCGGGGGGGCGCGAATCGGACAAGCAGAGGGCCGAAGCCAGCAAGCCCCGCGCTTGCCTCCCTGTCAACAAGTCGACTGTCGAACCCCACCGACATCAACGATGTCACGAACCCATGGAACAACACCTGGAGCCCCTGGGCTGGATCGAAACAACTGCCTGGCCGAATCGGGTGACCGTCGAAAACATTCGGCTACACGTAGCTCTCGGACGTCGGGCGGCGTCGGCCTCGGACCCTTCAAAAGCAGCTCCAGAACCCACGGCACAGGACAACTTATCACGAGTGGCCTGCATAACTTGGAACTCCCGATGAAGGGGTCGCAATACCCTGAATCCCAAGTTGTCGCACTTCCCTACGCGAAAGGCGAAAGCCGAAACCATGCCAACATAATGCGGCCGCGATCGAGGAACGCAGCGGCAACCCACGACCACATCACCACTACGAGAAAAGACAACCTCGCATTCCACTGAGCTCATACAGGCGCGGCGGGTAAAGAGGACAAGGGAAATGAGGATGGACTTGGAAGGGCGGAGGTGGAGAGGGCAAGCATGGGGTGGAAGACAGTCGGTGCAGGGCATTGCTAAGACACCAGCCCCCCGTTCCGAAGAGCGGCCCGATGTTAGTTTCACGTAGGAAGGTTCCAAACCTTCAATGTTGCGCGGGGCGGGGAGAACATATCGAGAACTGGTGTTACATGACGTTGGGAGGGTGCTGGATGAGGGCGACGCTTAGGACGGTCATGCGCGCGCGTGCACGTGCAAGTTTGCATGAATACATTGCATAGGCCGTCTGGGGAACGGTTGCCACGTGCAGCTGCATGCGCTGCACCCTGGGTTTGTCAATGAGCGAAGCGACGGTCAAACAAGTGAGGTGGGCGAGACGCGCGCCTCAACGGGGGCATGGGTCCAGAAGGAGAGAGCACGCACATGCGCGGGAGGAGCACGATTTGTTCCTTGGCCCCGCTCACTCGCACAAGGAATGCCCTGGCGCACGTCTTGGGACATGTGTTGGACGAGACCCGTGCTGGGTCCTTGGCAGGCTCTGCAAGGGCACCCGCAAGGCGCCCAAAGAGTTCCCAGAGGCCCACAAGAATGCAACAAGGAGGGCCCGTGGCCAAAGGGGGGCGCCTGATACCTGTTTGGAGCCAACGTCAAATCCTAGTGTGGCGTTATGATGCATCTCGCACGTCCTTCGCGGGGCCCTCGCTGCAACTCTTGGGGGGGGGGGCTCTTCGCTCTGGGTCAAGCACCATCGGCTGTGCATCGGGCCCTCTAACTCACGCGGGCTGCTGCGTTGTTGTGCCCATAGGGTTGAGCCCGACGCGGCTTTCGCTTCAATTTCTCAGGGTGCCTGCCAGGGGCGCCGAACAAGCAGCCCAGAAAGGCAGCGCGCAATCACATCAGGTCGGCTATAGGCGGCCCCATAGGCGAAGCCATGAACATGTAACGCGTGTCGGACGTGCTGTTCGTGCAATCCACAGGGGGGGGCATCCGAGGCGCGATGCGCAGCATGAAGCCAGGGGGGGGGACACAGGTCCAATATTTCTTCAAGAGGGGCATGGCATGTCCCATGAGGGGTGAGCAGAGGCGGCTGTCAAACACATATCGCATGTGTTGGGGCTGCGGGCCGTTGAATACACATGGTGCGGCTTGGGGTTCATTCGAGATCCCTGGGGGGTCGCAGAGAGAGCCCCTAGGGTGGCCAGAACGAGTTCCCAGCGACGCCCCAGAAAACACCGACATACCCACAGAGAGGTCCAAGACGGCCCGCGAGGCGGAGGCGGGCAGCGCACAAGGGCGATATTGAGGGGGGATCCTCATGCCAGCTTCGAGCCCCCAGAGGGCAATGATGATCCCCCTGCCTCGGCGCGCGCCCAGAGGGCAATGCTCGCGCCCCGAGGCAGGAGGATCAGCATTGCCCCCCTGGGGGGCCGGAGCTAGCACGATGTTCCTCCCAAGTTTCGCCCTGGGCCCCCCCTGGGCTCCTCTCATGGCCACAACAGGGTCTCAAGAGGGTTCATCAGGACCCCAGAAGGGGCCTACAACCTGTCACAAACACTGCCCCTTTTCGTAACAGGTTGTTGGGCCATAGTGGAGCACCCGTTGGTTCCCCATGGGCCCTCATTGGCTCCTCGCAGGCCCCCAAGAAAGCCCCAAGAAGGCCAAATAACGCTCGCAAAGGGGCCCACAACCTGTCACGAATACGGCATCCGCTCGTGACAGATTGTCGGTCCCCTTTGGAGCCTCATCGGCGCCCCCTTGGGGCCCCCGCGCGCTCCTCTCAAAGCCCCAAGAGGGCCCAAAGAGGGCTCAAGAGGGCCCCCAAAGGGGCTTACAACCTGTCGCGAAGACGGCACCTTGTCGTGACAGGTTGTTCGGTCATCTTGGAACCATCTTGGGGCCTCCCCGGGCCCCTCGCGGGCTCCTCTCAGAGCCCCACGAGGGCCACAATAGGGCAAACAATATCCCAAAAGGGGCCATCAACCTGTCGCGAAGACTGTCCCCTGTCCGCGGCGGGTTGGCGGACATTCTTGGAGCATTCTTGGAGCCCCCCTGCGGCCCCAGCGTGCTCCTCTCAGGGCCCCAAGAGGGCCCCGCTTCGCAGTTGCCATGCACCTGGCAAGTGCAAGGGCGAAGCTGGGGAGGATCATCATGGCAGCGTCGAGCCCCAGAAAGGGCAATGATGATTATGCTGCCTCGGCGCGCGCCCAGAGGGTCATGCTCGTGCCTCGGGGCAGGAGGGTCACAATTGCCCTCTGGCGAGCTCGAAGCTGGCAGATGATCCTCCCCAGCTGCGCCCTTGTCATCGTCAGCCTCCAGCTCCACAAGACGGCCTCAATGGCTCCCCCAGGTCTCCAACGGCAGCGTGGCCACATTGGGCATTCAGGCCCGCATGCGGCAGCAAGTGGAACGGAACCAGGCATCTCCTGAAGTGCGGCGGGCGGTCCCATGCACACGTGTTAGTAGCCCCGAGGCGTTGTTTATTGTTTAGACCACCCTGCTGATGTCTTGGTGGCGTCGGGGGGGGGGGGCTACATGTCCGTCTTGGGGGCATTGGGGCGGAGGGGTGCTGCCCAATATCATAACCCCATCGTTTCCTCTGGAACGGGTGTCGCATCGACTGCCTCCTACCTCCTATGTTACACTGGCAGTGCGAGTCCGACGTCGACTGCACGTGAACGCTCTCGGGGGCAGCCTGGCCCAGACCAGCTCATATAACGCTATGCGACGGGCTCTACGCCACTGGCCGCAAGCCCCGCTTGCACGGGTAGAAGAGAGGAGATAGGGGTATCGGTTGGGGCGCCGTGATGGCAACGACGCGTTGCAATCGAAGAGGAGTGGAGAGAAAGGCGAGGCGATGGAGTGCAACAGAGCTCAGGCGCGTCGGCACCCCCCCCAGCAGGCCTATGTCAATGACATGTCCAGCCGATATCACGCCAGGGCAGCTCAATCACTGTCGGAATTGCTTGAATCTTGGCTGTCAGCCAGGTCAACCTTATCATTGCCGTCAGCCCCGAACGGCTGGCGAATCGGCAGAATCACACTCGGCTTGACAATGAGCAAATCGATGCGGGGCCAGTACTCTGACGGGGGAATCGGCTCCGCTCCAACGTAGCTGTGGCTGAAGTAAGAGTGGCCGACCTCGAGCGGGATCTTGACACCACCAGGGCCGCCGCCCACACGGGCGGCATCGGGAAGTTCGATGCGACTGCGCCTGATGTGGCTCGGCTCGATGTCGGGCAGCGGGATCGCGCGGCGGTAAATCGGCGGCAAGGTCTTCGGGCACGGGACCGTGTTGGGCGTGAACCCGAGGTTGTGGTCGTACTCATGGTCGTCCTGTAAGAACTCGTCTTCGGAATACGCAGTGGTCAAGCGGTCCCACTCGTAGTCGTTCTCGCCGTTGGCGTCGTGTCGCGGCGCCGTCGTGTCGTCGCCGCCGTCGGTCAGGGTGCCTTTCTGCACGTTCGACTCGGAGTGGCGATCGGCTAGCTTTTTGAGCTCGGACCTCAAAGCACCAAGGTCGCACTCCATGGCGTCGGCGCGCTTCTCGACTATCTCCAAACGCTGCTGCGCCTCTCGGGGCGCTCGAAAATGCGCCACCCCTCTCCTCATCCTCCTCCCCCTTCTCCTATACCCGAAGCCACTCCACCCCTCCCCTCCTCTCCCTCCTCCTCCTCCCTCCTCCCTCCTCCCCCTTCCCTCCTCTCCCTCCTGCTCATCTCCCTCTCCCTCATCCTCCTCCTCCCCCATCCTCCCTCCTCCTCCTCTCCCTCCTCCCTCCTCCATCACCTCCTCTCCCTCCTCCTCCTCCTCCTCCTCCTCCTCACCCTCCCCACCTCCTCTCTCGCTCAATCGATCCCGCTCATAAGCCGAGCCTCTCGCAACAGCTCGTGCAATCTCTGCTTTTTCGGCACGTAGCCGTCCTCGGAGGGCGTCTCTGGGCGCGAATGGTCGGGCACAGGGGGGCGATGCAAGGGCGCGGGGTCGACCTCCATCGACGCCATCGGCCTGTCGGGCCTTGTGGGTAGGAAGGAGCGGGCGAGCTGCGCGCCTGGAAGCCCAATGGTGGGCGTCGGCGGAGATAAAGTTAGAACGTGCTGAAATTGCTGCGGCTGGAGGAAATCACGAGCGGGCAATCGGCAAAGTTGATCGAGGGCAAACGGCGAGGCCAGGCTGTTCGCCACATCCGACCCAGGAGGAGGAGGAAGCGAGGCAGGTGAAGGAGGAGGAGGAAGTGAGACCGTTCGCCAAATCCGACCCAGGAGGAGGAGGGAGCGCATGGAGGATGAATGAGGCAGGTGAAGTTGGGGAGAGCGAAGGGCGGTGAGATACTTGATGATCGATGCAAGGGAAAGAGAGACTGAGCGGGGGGAGGGCCAGGGCAAGAGCTGGTGCGGGGGAGGGGACACTGGGCCTATCTAGTTCGAAAGACCCTGCTGCAAGCAAAAGCGATGACAGAAAATATAAGGCGGTCCTCGGTGAACTTGGCCCTGCTCCACGCGCACTGGCCAGCGGGCGTGGCGTGCGTCGCCCTCTTGGGGCTGGCCGCGCTCTTCGCCTTGCCCGCGTTGCCGCCCCCGTTGCCCTTGCGCTTGCCGTGTCCGCGGCCTCCGCCAGGGCCCCCTGCAATGGGCGACATTGCCTGCTCGGCTGAGGCGGTTGCGATGCAGTTCAGAGCGAAACGAGCTTGCGCACAGCAAAGGAAATCTTGTTTCCTCTAGGGCCTACAACGGCATGCTACGGTGTACCCCGAAGTTACCCAATGCTTGCTTACGCAGGGACCTCCGAGACCCCGATGGGGGAGGGGGGAGACGGGCAGAAAATAACGGGCCCAAGGCGTTTTCAGGTTGGCCCAGCGGGCTATGGGTGGCGGGGTTGAGAAGCCCAACAGGTCTGGAGGTACCCGAGTCGCCGAACAAGAAGGGCCCAAACGGGGGGCGAAAACTATCGGGGAAATCCGAGCAGGCTTGATGTAACTTCGCGAACTCTCATCGGAAGCATGCGGGGTGATCCTTGGGCCTGAGGCTCCTGAGGGGCCCTGGCAGGTGGCCTGAGCGGTCTGGCGGCGGTCGCGCAGGGCCTCAGCGCCTGCCAGGGCGATCGGGGGGGCTGCGGGGCAGGGGGCGCGAGAGCGCGAGGTGGAGGGAATTGAAGGAGAGGGGGGAGGGGTTTGCGATCGACGATGCTCTGAAATCGCATCTGGCTGGACCGCTTTACATGCTAAAGGCGTCCCAGGGGCTGTGGCGCGTGACTCTGGAACCCCGACGACCTGCCAAGTCGCCCCCCCGCGTGATACCAGATGCCCAGAAACCCCCTGTGGCGACACCCCGCGTGTCGCATCGGCAGATTTTCGGCCCCGGAAACGCGAATGTATCGAGGATTGGGACCCCCCGCGTGTCGTTCCTGGGGACGACGCCCCTCCGGTGACACCCCCCGTGTCGTACTGGGGGACCAGAAACGCTTCGTGACACGCCTCAAGTCGCCTGGCAGCCCGCCCCGACGCAAACCGTCTGAGGGCCCCCCCCCGCCCCCTTCTGTCGCACCCCACGCTCGTCCCACCCCCGCGCCCTGCCCCAACCCCCCACTGAACTCGCAACCCTGCCACCTTGGCCCCCGATCCAACCCCCTTTCCACTGCTCCAGCTTCGGCACTCGCTCAGACCTCTGATCGAGGGGGGTCTTCTTGACGAGGGGAGCGGAAACTACAGATGCCATAGGGCCCCCGCCCAGCCGCCCTCCCCCTGGCCCTGCAACCCCTCGCAACAAGAACGTCATCTACACCGAAACTGCGTCACCGTTTTTGAACCCACAGCCAAACCCCTCCTAATACATCTGACTCAGCACTATCCTCAGCCCCAGTGCGGATCTCGGATGCATTGACATGCACGGAACATTAATGGTCCAGAGCGTGAGAGACTTATGATACGACCCCATGGGTTTTGTAATATAACGCATTTAAATGCAATGCAGTGCACTGGAGTATGCCTGGGACAACCGCGGCAAGCGCTGCTATGCTATGGCATGCTACAACATATCCATGACGGTGGGATTCTACACGCCCTACCATCGAAAAGGTGCAGCGCGAGCTCACGCACGCATTACCGACAAGTGTGCGTCACGCATTTCCTCACCCAAGCCATGTCCAAGCCACTACGTAGCACCCCGCATGTGCAGATGAGAGTGAGGGGCGGAGGAGGCACGACGGAAGACATGACAGTCTCGACGGGCGGGGGGAGCAAGCACGGGGGAGACGTCTGCCACAGAGGGAGGAGGACGATCGGCCCTTACGCCGACATAGGCTAAGAAATATTCGAGCTCTCGCGTCAACCCCAAGCCCATTGATGCGCATGCCTGGAGCGCGCTGGAAAGCCTTGAAGCAAGCTCCGAGAAGGCTCTGAGAGAGCTCCAAAAGGTGCCCAAGAGGTCTCCAGGACGCCCCCACCACAATGAATATGCCATGGAACCACCTATGTTTAAAGAGCGTGGGGAAGACAATGCGGGATCATCCTGGCTGCTTCTCATGGCTTTACCTGGCCGCCCTCGAGACTCGCGCGAACCATGCGCGGCGCCGTCTTGGGAAAAGATTCGCGGCATCTTGGGAGCCGTCTAGAGCCGCCTTGAGACCCTCTAAGTACGGGTGACGGCAAGCACGCAGAACAGAACGACGTCAAGACGCATACCAAGCCACGATCCCCAAGGACCCGAGAACAACGACGGGTCCAATACCCTTGCATGAGGCCCCTAAGGGGCCACCCGAACATAGCAAACCAACAAACACTGAAACACATACTGTTCAAAACTGATGTTTCTCGAATGCGGCATAACTCGTGCTGGGAGCTTCTGTGGCGAGGAAGGTGCGCGCCTCGAACGAAACGGCTGGGCGGATTGCGAACTACCGTCGCCGCAACAGTCCAGCGGACAGTCTGGTCAGCGCGACGCCAAAGCTTCGGCTCGCCCCCATTCTGACCAGCGCTGACCGTCCAACAAATTGACTGCAACTGCTGCGGGCTCAAAAACAAGTTCAACCATACCACTTCGAGAACCACCTCGGCCACGCGCCGAGGGACAGGGTAAGACCGCCCCCCTCACCACGTTGGTGCGACGGCGCTGTGGGACTGCGCAGGGAAAAAAAAACTTCTCCTGGCTAAATCACGTGACTCGAACCTGCGGGCTCCTCGCCCTCGTCAGGGCGGAGGGGCCGCTCCTTGCTAGCGAGCAGCTCGCCGTTGCGGAGTGCTTTCAAGCGCTCCCGAGCAACGCAGCGTTGCGCCCTGCTGATGCCCGCAACGAAAAAAGCATCCTGGTGCGCGGCCTTGCAGTCGCACCCTTCGGCGACGAGCCACGCGGCCATGAGGCCGATGGGGCGGCCCTTCGGGCTGCGCAGCCGACCCGCCAGCCCCCCCCCCCCCGCGGGGCTCATCAAGTGGCCTCCGCGAGGCCGAACCTACCAAGAGAGAGGGGTGGCGCGGGGGCGGCTGCAAGAACGGACGAGGTTGTCATGATGAAAAGGGCGGGGGAGGGCCCACGGAATTGTCTGGGCCCAATGCAGACAACGGGGGGGGGGGCGGGTCGCATGACTGAACATCTCACTGAGGCCCCGAGGGTGCACCAACGCACCACCCCCCCACATCATACCACACTGCACCTGTTCCATGCGCGCGTCTACGACGACTCTGCGGGCATCGCCACAACCGTTGCTGCCAGCCCTTCCAATGGGGGGGTGGCGTGGGCTACGAACGGTGCCTCAAGTGGGTCACCCGAGGGATGGCACCGAGAAGGGGGCGCGAGTCCCGCGGCATGCGCTCACAAAAGCACCGAAACACATCAACTTACCTCCCCGCCCAACCACCCAATAAACGCCAAGACGGCCCCCGTCCCAAACATAGGCTGCTCTGCACCAAGATACACACCTGGTGCGCCAAACGAGTCCGCCGAAGCCCTTAAGCATCTGCCCAAACCATCCCCCGAAGGACCACTATCTCCCTCGGTGGTGGGCGCGGGAAGCACGGCCGCAAACACTGCCACAGTGGTGTCCATGGTTGTGTTTCAATGCATCCCAGGGGCCGAGGTTTGGGCCGCACGAAGGCCCCGACCAATATAGGCCTGGCATGGCCCCGACGCAACGGATCTCTGATGTAGCAGCCTCCCCGAGGCCATCGCCATCCACCGCCAGACCCCTGCCCACCGTGTTGGTCAATGTGCATGCGCGCGAAGCGTGTGTGATCGACATAATACCTAGTCATCCTGCACGGCTTCTCACGGTCGGGCGCAAAGTGGCCGCGAGCGCACGTCGCCTCGAAGCGGCCCTTCTGCGTCGCCGTGGGAGGATAGTATCTGATAGCCCCGCCACCTGGCACACGAACTGTGACGACCCCAGGGGGGTCAGGAGGATACTCGTCAACCTGCCCATCATCGTGAACCTCTAGGTCGCCCTCCATGGGCGGTTCGGGGGGAGGCTCCACGTCGTCGATGGCGCCACCCAGGCCGTCGTCGCAGTCGGACTCGCTCCCCCCGTCGGCGCCGCCCTAGGACTGCTAACAGCTAGACGGTTTCAGCATGTGTGTGTGGGTACCCCTCAATCGACGACGGTCGGGGAACGTAGCATTGGTTACGATCGTTTCTAGGGCGAGCCCGCCATAGAGGACCTCACGCGCGAGCCAGACACACCGTGCGACGCGTGCGCATGTCGAATCGCACACGCACGGCGCACGCGCGATCACACGCATGCGGGAGTCCAGGAGGCGCGTGCGTTCGCTCGCGCACGTGTGTATGTAAACTTACCTAGCACACCGCAACATACTGCACGCGCCCACCTACCCGCGCGCGCGCTATACGACTAGGATCACACCCATCACCCCCCATATGTTCGCACCATCGCGCCCGAATGCATCACTGCAGCGGCCACGCAGCACGAGGCCGCGCTGTAGCGCGATGCATAGCGGGCGCGACAGGGAGCGAACATATTCCAAGTTCAGGGTGGGTTTCGACCACATGTTACCGAGCTTGCGTTCTCAATGACGGGGGCCCCAGAGGGTGGTACTCGAAACTGACGTGACTCGCCCTTGTGAGGGTACAGGGGGTGGCAACACGCGCGTTCACGCGCGCGCGCGTGCAGCGAGGTGCATGCGCGCGCCGCCATTCAAGGACCCCCCACCTCTGGTCCCCACTCAGCTTCCCAATCCAGAGTAAATCAAGCACGACCGATTTGAGATGTTGGGGGTGTGACAACTGGCCCCCATCAGGGCCCTCCCCCTCTATCAGGCGGTGGGGAGGCTGGGTATGCAAAAGAAGGCTGTCATCAGAGGGCTGTGCTTTCTTAGCCAACGGGGGGGGGGGGAGCTCGGGGGCGTCAGGCAACCGCTCTACGAATAATGTCTGTCACGGCTAGAATATGACGGCGTGCTTACAACATGCCCCGAGCGTCCTGGACGTCGTCGGCGTCGGACTCGACGGGCTCCACCTCGCTCTCGGGATCGGCGTCGCCATCCTCCAATACGCCGTGGTATGCCTCGTCGGGCTCGGGCGGCTCGTCGACGACCGTCGGGCGTCGACCGCCTCCGCGCTTGGGCGCAGGCGGCGGCGTCCAGAAAGTCAAGGCACCCCTGCATTCATCAAGCTCACGCACCGACACGTCCCCTGGGCAGAACGTCCCGATATGCACAGGGTCCTCAATGATCCCGTACAGCTGCATAGACCACTCCAGGGATGGGTCCAGCGCTCGGAACATGTAGTAATCGAAATACACCAGGTTGGTCGCCTGCGACGGGGAGCAACAACACCATCACAATTCAACAGCCCCACCCCCACCCCCGCTGAGCGACACTCGGCACGTGTCCAGCCGATCGCCCAGGAGCTCGCGAAAGTGGCGGTGGTTGCGAACCTGACAAAGCTAAAAGACACCAGGCCTGGCGCAGGGCCGCGCTCCACTGGACCTCCCAGGGGCTCGTGGGAACTACATCGCCTCAGCGCGCCGAGATGTCAGTCGGCAGTGGTCGGCGCAGCCGATAGTTGGGGTCGGCAAGTTGGGCATCGGGGATTCAATCGGATAAGGGGGCTGCCACAGATAAAGCATCACTCACACGCCCGACGAGGTGGAGGAGGAAAGACGACTGAAAAGAGAGGGTAGGAATGGAGGAGGTGGATGTTGGCTCAATCCTGCTGTCCTCAAGCATGATCTCGCCATCCACCACCTGGGCCCTCTCGGTGCCATCGGCGATCTCCAACGTCAAGAAGGTCGAGCGGTACGGGCTCATGGAGTGCGCCCCGATGTGGAACCACAGGTCGATATCAAGTGCGCCAGTATCACCGCAGAGAACGTCAGTGAACTCGGCACCCCAATCGCCGCCCATATCGTCGAATAGCTGCTTCCGACGCCCGCCGAACCGAACGACGAGTGAGTGTTGCCGCAGTAGTTGCTTCACATGTTCAGGCTTGCACATCACCTTCAGCTGCGCCAAGTATCGGTTTCTCATTTTCCACGTGAGTATGCCGTCGCCCTCGCACAAGCAGATGCCCACCTCGTGGCACGGCGGCGGGCCGACCTTCTTTCTGTCAGGCGCGATGGGCTCCGACAGCTCGTGGAGGACGGGCGTGGACATGGAGTCGAAGTCCGCCAGCATGGCTTGCTTCGCGTTCGCGCGCGTGGCGATGTCTGCAGCCAAGGCGACCTTGACCGCAGCTGCCGCCGTCGGGATCAACTCGAATACGATGTCATCCAAATCAGGCACGGGATACAAGAACTCCTTGAAAGGCTGCAACACTGGATTCTTTGCCACGGTCTCATTCAGCAGAGCCACGCCCTGGACCTTGGCCCACTCCCTCAGCACCTTCTGGTCTGCAGCTCGACACCTGCCAGCCTCCTGCATCAGGCGCCGCTGCTCCGACTTCGCCGCCACCACCAGCTCGTACAGGCTCCGATTGTTCTGGCGGGCAATGACCGAAGATACTGCTCCAAATGCAGCCCGCCGCCGAGATGTGGGCGCTCGATCTGCGCCATCGTGTTGACCAGCCGCACACCGCCTCGCAAATGCTGCATTTGCTGCCTGCTTCTGCTGAGACCGAAGCTGCCTCGAAGAATAACCAAATATGCCCTCGCCTGGCCGCAGATGTCCCACCTGTTCGTGAGCGCCCTTCGCCATGTTGACATAGAACTGCTTCTCGTCTGGCCCGAGCGCGTTGTAGGTCACGGCAAGGTCCGCGAAGTTCGGCCTCCCCTCAGTCCCGAACGTCTGGTAGCGAACGTAAGCGTGCCACGCGCCAGAAAACCAACGCTCCCTCGGCTCGACTTGGACGCCGTCGGCCTCTACGGAACCGTCGCGCAACCTGTCGGATGCCATGGTGTCCATCACCTTCACAATCGCATTGTTGGCCCCGCGGGCGTGGACACGGTCGCAGACAGCTTCAGCATTCACTTCGGCAAAGGCCAGCCCAGAACATTGAACTCCACGCATGCGTAGGCGTCTCCGAAGGGCAGCGTGCCAGCACTCGATCTTCGCCATGTGGCGCTTTGCGAGCCTGAGTTGGAAGCGCAATGCGGCTTGCGCCTCAGCACTGCGCAAGCCCAAGAGCGCGCCCCCAAACGTGTCCACGAACCTCTTGCTCCAGGGATCGTGCAAACACGGCGGCTTGTTCTTGATCTCATCGGCGTCGGCGTCACTCAACAAACACTTGAACGTTGCAACGGGCTCGACCTTATGGCGCAACTTCGCCGTCCTCTCTACCGTGCACAGGCTCCCAGATATAAGCTTGAACGTGAACGCGCGCAACTTCATAGTCCTATCGGAGTCGCCAACCAACACGCCCCAGTGCACCTCGGAGTTCATCATGTCCACGAGGTCGTTCACGAGCACATCGTCGGCCCCGCCCCTGGCAGCCTCGAGCAACTCGAAGCGCCTGCGGGCACGGTGACGATCCACCGCAGACGTAGCCAGCAACGCGCGCGCTTGCGACGCGCGCTGGGCCGTCTCCCACTCCACGGAGCCCTGGTCCAACAGCGCGTCTAGGTACGCCTCGTGGGCAAGAGCGACCTGGATCGTGATCAAGGTCTTGGTGGTCGGATTCGACTCGCACAGCGCCAGGCCGATCGTGATGTCTTGGTTGTTCTGCTCTCTGCGTGCTTTCTCTACGTCTGCATTGTCCGTCGGCTCGGCTCCGTCGCCCTGGGCCTCGCCGCCGTGGACATCGCCGTAGTCTCCGCCTGCGCGTCCGCCTGCGATGCCACCGCCCTCAACTGCCAGCAACGAAGACGAAGCGCCGCCATCAGCTGCGACGCGGGCACCCCTACTGACGCACTTGTCGTTGATCGCTCGAGCTCTCTCGGCGAAACGTCTATACGCAGGAGCGCCCAAACCACAACAAGCATGCGGTAGTGCGAACTGTGACAATGCTTTGGACATGCCCTTCCATTTGGACTTCACGTGCTTCGCGAACAAACAACCAGCAAATATATGACACCGTGCCTTCGCACGGCTGGGCGCGTGGGGGTGGTTCGCGTTTCCCCAGACCGACGACCGAAACAGATATCAGATGGTCTGGCCCCTCTGGCCCTGGGTTCCACTGTCGGCGTTGCCGGGGGGCGCGCTCAAGACTGCACTAGGGGGCGCGACTGGGGCCCCTTAGAACTTCTAGAGGGCATCCAGGGGATGACACAGATGGGGCCCCAGAGGCGAAGGCCCAAACCATCTGATATGTGTTTGCATTGCCCCTCGTGCACGCCATCAGGGGATTGTGACAAGCCCATCGGGCTTCCAAGGCGAACCCGAGAGAGATCTAGGGGGCGAGGGTGGTTCCAAGGGGGGCCCCACCTGGCACCGAGAAGCCTGAGGGGTGTCCGAGAGGGCCCAGCGACGCGGCGACGAGCAACGCAGGTCATTGCAGGATGGCCCCAGGCATGGCCACAACACACGGCCCCAAAAGGTTTGATGAGACCGCGCGCGCGGTCTGATCATATCGCGGTGCTCTCAGTTTCGGCGCGTGTGTTGGTGCGTCTCTGTGTAGAAGTTACTGGCGCGTGCCAGCATTCACTGGCGCATTTCGGCGTCTCTACATTTTTGGAGTAATATTTACCGATGCACTTCGGCGCTCTAGTTTTGCTGGCGCGTCACCGTTTGCTGGCGCAGCTCGGCGCAGTGGTTTCTGGCGTGGGCCGCTGTTCACAGGCGAGCTGCATTGTCCAAGTGTTTGGTGGACCTAGGTTTGCTGATGTACTTCGGCGCGCCAGATTCGGGGGGCAGCCCACATCTCACTGATGCACTTAGGTTACTATGCTTTGGCGCGCGCAACAAGTCACTGACTGACTTCGCGGGCCAGCGCGTCATTGAAACATAACCTGGCTTTGTTTATGAAGTCCTCTTGGGGCGCCACTGGGGGGGGGGCGTTTCGGAAGCGCCTGGACAAGACGGTGCGCACGTTGCGACGCTAAACAACTATTGACCGTCCCGTGCAACCCTCCTGGGGTGCTCGCGGGGCTTGTTCGACGCTCCTTGGAGCTCTCTCGGGGCCTCTGAAGACCCTGAATGGCGCGCTGGTTGCGCACCCTGGGACCTGCGCCCCCCCAAAATCGGCAACCCGTGGAACGCTCGCGGGCGGCGTCCGACTTCTCGCGGGTGGTCTCATCAAGCCGCGTGGTTGATGAGGCTTCCTGAGGCTCTGCTTGAGCCCTCCTGGGGGGGGGGGGGGGAGGGGCTGCAGGGCCCTTGGGCGGGCTCGTGGGGGCACTTCTTGGCGCGCCATCGGGGCGCCCGCGGGAACCTCAAACTTCGGGGGTTGTGCTCAGGCGTCGGGCCCGCGAACCAGGGACGGCGGTGGGCTATGCCGCAGGCAACTGCATGCGCTTCAAGCTCCACGCCACGGCAGCGGCAATCGCCTGGCGGTCAACAGCGGTCCCAAGCGGGACATACACCTCGACCTTCTCATGGTTTCTCCAATTCCCATTTGGAAGCGTCCTGCACGCAAGGAGAAGCTCGACCTGGCGCGGTGAGTTCTGCAAGCAGATGTTGGTGACGTAATTGCGGTAGGCCGTGTGCTCTATTGGTGGGTTCCCGTACCGAACGTCGAGCCTCTCGAAAACAAGTTCCTCCAATGCCTCCCCATACATAGTGAGGCCAGTACCGAAATTGATGCTCGACGCCCACCGCCTCTGCGACGCAAAGAGGTCGTCGCAAGTCGCTAACGAGTCATGGCAATTGTTGACGGCGGCGTGGATGTCGCATCGGAAGTGGAGGCGTTCCCAACCGAGACCAAGATCTGAAACAACTGCACGCTCTGAACGATCGTTGCTGCCAGCGCCGTCAGCACAGGTGCTCCGCGTGTGGTGCTTGAACCTCACCTGGCTGCCATGGACCATGGACGTTCGATGCCTCCACGCCGCCCGCAAGCACTCACCAGTAGTGCGGTCCAACAACTGCAGCGGGTTCACGCTGTAGCCAATGATACTGATAATCTCCTTGCATCCGCCGCTGAATCGGTATGCATACACAGACTCGGACTGGAGAATCTTGGACATCGTGTTCCTCGAACGCGAAATAGATGCCAGCGCACGCTCCAAATGCTGAAGGAAAACGTGGCTGCGAGCAGCAACAACCATCTGATCCGCCATGCCTGAGTTCTGGTGGGGCTGCCACGCTTGCCGACCAACTGCCATCGGAGTCTCATCCTGTCTGTCGAAATCGATCATGTCTAAAAGGCAGTCGCTGCTAACGAGCATCCCAAGACGACGTTCCAAACAACACCGCGCCACCCTGTCACTATACAATAGAGCCGACGCCAGCGACATAACTGAGGGCCCAATTCGTGCGCGATCCACTTTGATGAGATTTGCGAAGGCCTGCTTTGTCAAGACGATGCCACATCCACGATTAAAAAAATGTCCCGATATCTTCGTGATCGGCGAGTCCATGAAATCGACCAGCTGTAATCCTTGAGACCGAAGGGCAAGCTCTTGATACGACTGAAACAATGGCCAGAACTGCGATCTGGCCTGGGTCGGACATCTTGCCAAGGCAAGCGTGCTCGCAGGGACGCCCTTCGTGTCTTTCCGAAGAACGATGGCCGTGGTAGTGGTCGTGGTCCGCTGCTGTTGCTCTCTCCGAGAAACCTTGGCAGCTCGAGCGGTGGCGGCGGCCTGCTGGCGCGACATCGTCGCTGGGGCTGGCGCCTCCGCGGGGAGCTCGATCGACTCAAGCGTGTCCAACGCTGATGCGCTCAGACGGCGCTTCGCCGAGCGCGGCGGCGGACCGCCGCGCGAAGGCTCGGGCGGCGGCATCCCCGACGCTACCAACATCAGTGCTGACTGATCCAGTGCCGTCGCCCCGCCGAGACCATCGGAAAGACCGTCGGCGCCGTTGTCGCCGCAGAGAGCGGCGAACTCTGCGCCCCAAGCATCCGAATCTTCCTCGCCCTGGCTGTCCCCACAGCCGTCTGACATTCGGCCTGGGCGCGGGCTCGCCGCGAAAAGAACAGCGCCAAAATGGCTGCGATGATTGCACGGCAAGCGTTGAAACCGCGATGACGTCCGCTCGACTGGCAAAACAGATAGAATGGAGGAGGAGGGGGAGGAGGTTGGTAACCGACAGGAGGGAGGAAAACGAAAAGAGTGCGGAAAGGGCAAGTGGCGGGATATCAGGGAGGAACGGCACGGGGAGGAACATTGAGAAGGCGCATGAGTGCGTTCCGCCCGTCCCTACAGTCCAGGGGGGGGGGGGGGGCAATGCAGGTTGGGTCCCAAACTGTGTTCTCTGATGTTGCATTGGCGTTTGTTACGTATTACTACTGTGTTTGATGATCCCTAGAACCGTTTCGCGTGTCTTCTACATCCCTAAGCTATTCAACTAGGCGGGTGTCTTGCACAAACCGTGGGCCACTTGCAGGGAAGAGCTTGCGGAATTTAACTCGCTTCAAATGATACAAAGCGCGCGCCGAAACATGTATATCAGAAATCAGGACAGGGCGTGTCAGTCGGGAGGGGTGCAGATGATTTGCACGGGAGTCGGCCTGTCAATTTGAGGGGGCTATATTGTTTTAAGATTATTTTGCCTAGCCCCATGGAAACGACACACCGATTGTTTTTAGATTATTTGCGCTCGTCGCGCTGATTTTCATAGTTGATTAGACCCAGCAGGTGTCTGACAATATAAGCCCAGGGCACCCTGGAGGCGAGCAGGGTGTTTCTTGGCATGGGTTTCCACCGTACTCGGGGATCTCCTGACCCGGGTCAATCCAGACCCGGGTCAGTCAGGCCTTGCAGAATCCTGCGAGATCCTGCACCCCAACCCCGGGTCAATGCGAAGGATCCTGCAAGATTCTGCATGATCCTGCTCCCAAGCCCGGGTCAATGCGACCCTGGCCCTGCAGGATCCTGCAAGATCGGGCGCTCTGGCTGACCCCCGTTTGCATTGGCCCCCGCCTCAAGGCTCCCGATGTACCCCCCTCTGCGCATGGCCGGACACTGCTGGAGGCCAACTCCTCTTCCAAACGGGGCTCGCCTTGGCTTGGACACCTCCCCGGGCAGGCCACGACCCTCCCCAGAGCGGGCCTCCTGCACAGAGCACGGGCCGTGGCACGAGCCAACGCCAAGGGAAACTTGGGAAGCGGGGCCTTCGAGCGGGAGTTTCTACGGCCCTCCTCCTGCTCCTCCTCGTCCTCTTCGTCCTCCTCCTCCTCCTCCTCCTCCTCCTCCCGTTCTGGCCTTTCTCTTTCTCAGCCCTGTCCTCCTCCTCCTCCTCCTCCTCCTCCTCCTCCTCCTCCTCCTCCTCCTCCTCCTCATATTCCTCCTCCTCATCCGCATCCGCATCCTTCTCCCGCAGCTCCTCCTCCTCCTCCTTCTCGTCCTCCAGGTTCGTGTCGCGCCGGCCCCGGCGTCGTTGGTTTCTGACACCGCGCGGATTCCGATCGCCAGATCGTTCCGCATTGGCCGATTCTGTGACGCCGGCGGCGTTCAATCTTGAACACCAACGCCGGGGTCGCCGCCGCGTTCGACGCGGCACAAACTTACCGTGAGAACTTACGGAGAACCGGATAGGGAAGGGAGGGTGTACTCCGGCGTTGTTAATACGTCTCGGGCTTGTTCTCAAGGGCTCCCAACTTCGCGCTTCGCCCTGCGCGAAGCGCGAAGTGCGAATAACTTCGCGCCCTCGCGCCGCCTCCCAGGGGAGAAGAGGAAGATGCGGAGGAATCGGAGCCGAACCGCGAAGCGAGAAGCGGGAATAACTTCGCGCCTTCGAGGGCGCCCTTGGTTCCGGTCCTCCTCCTCCTCCTCCTCCTCCTCCTCCTCCTCCCTGCCTCCCCCTGTCCGCGGCGAGCCCAGGGGGAAGGGAGATGGGGCGGGCCTTCTCAGGAGGCTCGGAAGTCCCCCAGCCTTCTGAGAAGTTTTTGAGCCGTCCCCGAAGACAAACAAAAACACCTCAGAAGACGCGAGGGCTCCTGAGAAGCCCCGCCGCCTTCTGAGAGAACCTTCTCCTTCTCATTTCCCCCCCTTGATAGCCGCCGATCCTGCTCGTTCCCCCCCCCTAGAAGAAGAAGAAGAAGAAGACGAAGAAGAAGAAAAGAAAAAGAAGAATAATCATAAGAAGACGAAGAAGAAGAAGAAGAAGAAGAAGAAGAAACAACCACGCAAACATTAACTGTTGGCGCTCCGCGCGGATTTCTTGCATTCGCGCCGGACCCCCCTCCCTGGCGCGCGGAGCGCGCCAGGGGCGGCGCCGGAGGCGCCGCCGAGGGGGGCCCAGGCGCGGATCCAAGAAATTCGCACGGAGCGCCGAAAAATTCTGTTTATGTGGTGTTTTTCGGGAGCAGCCAAGAGGGGGGTGTCCAAGAGGGGGGGGGTGCAGAGGGGGGGGTGCAAATCATGACTGGCGGCATGTGCGCGGCCCAGCGGGGGAGTCAGGGACGTAATGAAATAAGACGGGGCGCCATGAAATCTGGGGAAATATCATGGCCCCCGCTATGATATCCAACCCCCCCATAGTCATCACCCCCCTCTTTGCCGCCCCCGAGTTTTCTTCCTGCTCTTCGACCGTCCTGCTCGCCGTTTTCCCCTCCCTCCGAATCCTGCCGCTGCCGCTCCTCTCGCCGCTCTGCCCCCCGGGGTGCGGCGCGAGCCTCCTCGCTGGGCCCCCAGGAGGAGTGCCGAGATCACCTGGGTCTCATGCAACCGAAGCCTCTCCGCGCACGAACCCGGCGGCGAGACAGAGGAGGAGGAGGAGGAGGAGGAGGAGGAGGAGGAGGAGGAGGAGGAGGGGCGGGAGGAGGAGGAGGAGGAGGGCGGAGGAGGAGGAGGAGGAGGAGGAGGAGGAGGAGGGGAGGAGGAGAGGAGGAGGAGGAGGAGGAGGAGGGGAGAGAGGAGGGCGGGAGAGGAAGAAGGGAGGAGGGGGGGCGGGTGGGGGGCGGGCGGGGGGTGGGTGGGGGGGCGGGAGGGGGGGAGGGCGGGCTGAGGGAGGGAGGGGAGGATGAGGAGGAGGAGGAGGAGGAGGAGGAGGCGAGGGAGAAGGGAGGGAGGGAGTGAGGGAGGCGGAGGGAGGGAAGGGGAAGGAGGAGGAGGAGGGAGGAGGAGGAGGGGAGGAGGAGGAGGAGAGGAGGAGGCGAGGAGAGGAAGGAGGAGGAGGGAGGAGGAGGAGGGAGGAGGAGGAAGGAGGAGGAGGGAGGAGGAGGAGGAGGAGGAGGAGGAGGCGGAGGAGGAGGAGGAGGAGGAGGAGGAGGAGGAGGGAGGAGGAGGACGAGGAAGAGGAGGAGGAGGAGGAGGAGGCGCAGGAGGAGGAGGAGGAGGAGAAAGAAAAAAACACTTCCAGAAATTGTTCGCAGCTGTCCGCCTTGGGGGTCCTCGCTGGGCCTGGGGAGCGTCAACAAAACGACTCAGGACGAGAAACCGGGGAATGGGTCGAGACCTTCAGGGATGGGCGGTATGATGAAATCCTGACGTCGGAAGTCTGGGGAGAAGACCCTCTCAGAAGTCGGCGGGGCTCCTCAGAAGCCCTCGCGCCTTCCGAGAGGCTTTTTGCGCCTTCGGGGAAGGCTCAGGACAACTTCTCGGAAAGCCGGGGGACCTTCGAGCCTCTGGAAGGTCGTCTCCTTCTCGCTTCCCCCCCGGGCTCGCCGCCGAACATTAGCCAGAGACCAGTGACCTCGACGGCCACTTGAGCAAGCAAATGCTGCCGGCGGTGCGTCGCGCGGGGTCCATGGCAGTGCTCCAGAGTGGCCGGCTGCACGGGGACAGGCTCCGAGGGCTGAAAGGTGCAGGGCCTGGGAGCGAGGGCCCTGGGAGAGCGGCCCAGGAAGCACGCAGCGCCTGCGGGCAATCCGCTGGTGGCGATGCGAGGCCAACGAGCAGGCGACGATCGGAAGAAGCCGCGGGCCAGCGATGACCCACACGCGCGCCTTGGCCCAAGGTGGCAAGGGCATGCAGAGACATCAGCGAAAGGAGGGCGCGCAGCACACAGGGGGTGCAGAGGGCACAAACGCGCAGAGTAGCAAAACCGCGTCGGGGTCAGGGCCCAGACGCGAGCGGGCCTGGAGTGATTAGCCAACAAAGGACCCCAAAACCTTTGGGATGGGACCTAAGTTAGGAGGGCCCAAAACAGTAGGGATAGGGGGATCCTTTCTGCAGATGTATCAGACCAAACCACCTAGAATTCTTTTCCCTAATACGAAGACGGGGACCTCAGTGAGCCCACGCCGTCGTGGTGTTATGAGGGCTCTGGGTCCTTTTGTTCTCGATGGAGCCCATCCGGCCAAATGTGAGGCAGAGCTCGAGCGGGCCGCGTGGGGGGGGGGGGGGGATCGGCTTCCCCCGCCCCCTCCCCCACGGAGCACGTGAGCAGAGAGCAGAGCGCACCGGTGTCGTGTCCGCCGGGGCGGCGTGAGGGGAGCCGAAACAGGGGGTTCTGGCTCACGGGGCGGGACAACTGCAGGCGGACCTGGGCCAGCAGAACATCCCTCGAGAACACGAGGCCGTCTGTCGGCCAAAACAGACAGAACATCCAAAGGTACCCTCCCCAGGATGCAAACCCTAAACCCTAAACCCTCACAGGAACATCCAACAAACACGAACAACCCCAGGGCACCCTCCCCGAACCGGCCTCGATGCTACACCTCGGTCCGACTGTACGCCCCTCTGCCAGCCCCCGCCAGGTCGCTGCTTCCGAGGATGCCTCCAGACGACGACGGGCGCCTCAAGAGCGCGAATTCGAAAAAACATGACCCGCTCCCACCACCCGGGAGCCGGCGCCGACCACGCCTCCCAAGTGGGGTCCGGAAAGGAACGGGTCGGAAGATGACGCCGCATCGCCGACGCATCGGCGACGTCGGCGATGCATCGGCGCCGTCGGCATGGAGCCAGTCGGCATCCCCGTCGATGGCCGACGATGCATCGGCCACCGACTCGGCGCCATCCTCCGACCCCATCTGCTCGGATTCCGCTGCGGAGGCCCGGGGCCCCCAGTCTGCGGGGGTTGGAGGGGATCGGGGGAAGAGCGCCGAAAAGAAAAAGCAAACAAACAAAAAAAACCGCTGGAGGTCACAGCCTCAGGGCGACAGAAAGGCACCGGCACCACCCCTCCCCGGGCCTCTCAAGGGGCGCGCTCCAACCAGAATCTCGAGGAGTATCCAGCCGCGTCGCCATGGGCCTTCCAGGACGAGCAGCGATATCGGCAACTACCCCTGTCTAGCCCACAAATGCACGCCACCACCAGGCGGCGATGGAAACGCGCGACCGCTCGGGCAGGGGCCGCCACTATGCCTGAGACAAAGGAGAGTACCCATCGGTCGGTAGAAGTAGGTCTAACCATCAAGTGGGAAGGCGTTGGAAGTAGACTGGGTTTCCGCCCGCCTCCTGAAGAGGGAAGAGGGAGAACCACTCGACTCTTGAAGTAGGAAGGCGGCTAAAGTAGATTGGGTACAAGGGAATCCCGAAATAACTACTTTCAACGACCGATGGGTACATGTCAGATGGCCACGAGGGCTGTTGGCGGCCACATTTGGTCGAGCACAGGTGCTGCCAAGCACTCAATTGCCACCCAGGGGTGGTGTACAGAAAACGGCGCCCCCCCAAAATAAACTCACACACGTGCCAAACATATACACCATGATAACAAGTGTGTGACATTTCCAATAGGATCGGGCGCACAAGTGACGCTGCGCAGACGACATGCTATCATCGCAAGATTCTGCGAACCCTGCGACCCACCGCCGAAACAGGGACCCAGTCAACCTGCACGGCAACAAACAGCCCGTGGATTGGTGTATATCGGTGGGCCACGGATCCTCCTCCACTGATTGGCGGGGCGCACAAGGGGGTGGGGGGAAGGGCGAAGGCTGTTTGGAATGAGGCTGATTCTTAGAACTCGCCGACCCTCCATCTATGGACAAGGCCCGCGCCTTCTGAAAGGCAGGGGTGCGCATAAGAAGCCTTGCCTCCCCTCCATGCCCACTGTGCGCGCCGCCAAACATTGAGGCCTCCAAGATGGGGTCCGAGTATGGGGTCGGAGGAGTGCACTGCATCGGTGATGCATCGGCGGTGTATCGGCGACGCCAGCGTGGAGAAAATCTGACTCCACATCGAGCCGCATCGCTGATGCATCGGCGATGTGGCGCAATCCCCCGACCCCCTCTACTCGGACCCCACCCAAGAGGCCTAGATTGTAAGAAACCTTCCATCCCTACCCCCCTTTCGGTGGCAACTCATGGGGGCCTCCCACACCAGCTTGGCGGCCCTGGCGAATCGACGCGAGTCGACGCTGACCGACGCTAAATCGGCGCTGTCTCATCGACTCCCAAACGCTCACCGACGCGAGTCGCCGCGGAAGACGGAAGACAGGAATTGAGAGGGTGTACCAGGCTCCCATGCCCTGCTACCAGAACCCCACCTGTGCGCGCCGCCACGAAGCCTGTGGCCTGCCTCGGTGGGAGCGAAAGGGGGGGGGATCGCAAAGGGCAGGGCAGAGAATCAGCGCACGCAGCTGATTTTCCCAGCGCCTCCCAGCGCCGGGAGGCGGCCCATGTCGAGGAATGGGCCCGGCGGCGGGGCCGAAACCAGCCGCGTGCAGCAGATTTCGTACCCCCCCCTTTCCCATCCCCCCCTGTCGTTCGGCCCGAGAAAAGGGGCGCGCCTTCTTGGGATGCTCGGATGTCCCCTGGCCTTCCGAGAGGTTTTTGTTGTTGGAGCCTTCCCCGAAGGCACGGCCTCTGAGGAGGTCCCGCCGCCACTCTGAGAAGGAGCGAGGGCTTCTGAGAAGTCCCTCCTCCTCCTCCTCCTCCTCCTCCTGCTCCTCCTCCTCCTCCTCCTGCTCCTCCTCCTCCTCCTCCTCCTGCTCCCCTCCTCCCCCTCCTCCTCCCCCTCCTCCTCCCCCTCCTCCTCCTCCTCCTCCTCCTCCTCCTCCTCCTCCTCCTCCTCCTCCTCCTTCGAACGCCCGACGGCCGCCGCCGCCGTGCTGGCTGCCGCCGCGGCCGCCGCCGCCACCCGGCCGGGCGGCTCCGCGGGGCACCCGCCGCTGCCGCAGGGCGGCGGCCGCGCGCCTCGGCCTTTTGTTTTGCCTCCTGCGCAGGCTGTGCGGGCCGGCGGCCCGATGCGCTCTCTCGGCCCGCGCGCGCGCTCGCGCCGCGCGTGGTGTCGCGTCGGGCCTGTCCCCCCTTCAGGGGGATGTGGGAGGGACATATTGAAACGTAGTTACCCCCCAAAGACGCCAATCATAGCAAGAAACAGACCCAAAACACCGCCCCCCGACGTTTGTTTTACTATGTTTGAAGTATTCCTCCTGTGGAGGGACAGGCCCGACTTCAAGGAAGCAGGGTGGGAACCAAGGCAGGAGCTCGAGGAGGAGGAGGAAGAGGTGCCCATACCGCTACCCCTGCCCTCGCTTTCGCAATGTGGGGCCTCCTCGGAGGCCCTCGTCGCCACCGCCGGCTTCGCCCCGCAACTCTGATCAAAGCGCGCCCCCGGGAGAGGTGCGGGGAGTAGTGGTATCGGCACCTCTTGGCTTCCCCAGGAGCATCGGGCAGCGACACTGCCACCACCAGCGCCAGGCGCTGCTTGTTTTACCGCGCTGGGCGTGTTCGCCAAGCTTCGGGCCCAGGGACCATCGAAGATTGAGCCGAGTCGCCCAAAACGCATGAAGAGTGGGTCTGGGGCTGTGGTCCTGATCTTTCGCGATGCCGCAAGTTTTTCGCAACGTCGGATTTGCAAGAAGTCAGAGGGGGGTCCTTCTGGTGATGTGCCCCCTTGTCCCGCTCGAGTACTCTCCCGTCCACAGCTTCTTTGGCAGGGGCATCGTTGACCTCCTCGCTGGAGGTGGCGCCCCTGGTGGTGGTGGCGGTGGTGCCGTTTCCGCCGTGCGAAGACGTGACGGTGAGGAGAGGGAAGGAAGGGTGATAGGAGGAGGAGGAGGAGGAGGAGGAGGAGGAGGAGGAGGAGGGGGAGGAGGAGGAGGAGGAGGCAAAGGAGGAGGATGAGGAGGTGCGAGGGAAACTGGAGAGGTGGGCTGAGGAAGAGGAGGAGGGAGGATGGCGGAGGACGGCGACGGTGGACCCCCAGAGGTCTGAATCCTTTCCTCCCTGGGGCAAGCTTCTCATCCACGGGCCGGGCATGCCCCGAAACCTCCGGTCACTACTTCTTTACGATGCGACCAAGCCTGGGAATGAGAAGCCATTGTCGCAAGGCGGCTTGCAGGCGCGCTGCGCGCGCGATTGCCGCCAACTCTCGCGGGCGTGTGGGGGGGCCTGCACGGGCCAGATATGCAAGAAGCTCAGATACGAGCACACATGGTATTTAGGAGAGAGAGAGAGAGAGAGAGAAAGAAAGAAAGCGAGAAAGAGAATGCGAGAGAGAGAGAGAAAGAGAAAGAGAGAAGGAAGGATAGAGAGAGAGAGAGAGAGAGCGCGGCAAACGACGGTGTGACTGAGATTGACGAGGACAAATGAACGAACAGCCACAAGACGAGCCACACGACCACACGAAGCGACTTGAAGGACACCGGCAGGCCGGGCGGGGCCAGCTTCTGCGCCTGGATGCGGGAAGCCGACACGCCGCTGGCGCGGGCCCCTCGCGAGGCAGCGCCACTCCCCGCGGAGAGCAGCCCAAGGCCCCCCGCGCAGTCGGGCGCAAGCCGCCCCCCTGCAGGGCCTCCTCGGCGCCGTCACCAGCCCGCCCCAGACAGCGGCGTGGCGCTGGCGTCGCTGGACAGCCCCAGGCTCCGGCACCTCGCTGGCCGTCGCCGCCGTCCTCCATGCATCCATCCAGCCTCGTCCTCCTGCTTCGCGCCCCTCCTTCCCCTCCGCCCTCCTTCGGCCCCACCCGCCCCCCACCCCCCGATGCATTCTTCTGCCACTCTTCCTCCCCCGCCTCCATCTCCTCTCGCTGTCGCTAGCAGCGCGTTTGATCCCCTCCTCTCCTCCTCCTCCTCCTCCTCCTCCTCCTCCTCTCCTCTCCTCCTCCTCCTCCTCCTCTCCTCCTCCTCCTCCTCCCCTCCCCCTCCCCCTCCCCCTCCCCCTCCCCCTCCCCCCCCCGGACGCTCGGGGTGCATGGTGGCGAGTCGGGTGCGGCGCGGGCTGTCCTGCGCGAGGCGAGAGTCTGCTCTGCCTCTGGCGGGGCAGGGGGGGGCCGGCCTTCGGGGGAGGAGGAGGAGGAGGCGGAGGAGGAGGAGGAGGAGGAGGAGGAGGAGGAGGAGGAGGAGGAGGAGGAGGAGGAGGAGGAGGAGGAGGAGGAGGAGGAGGAGGAGGAGGAGAGGAGGAGGAGGAGGAGGAGGAGGAGGAGGAGGAGGAGGAGGAGGAGGAGGAGGAGGAGGAGGAGGAGGAGGAGCAGGAGGCCGTCGGGCCTCGCCCGTCCTTCCCCGCGGGGGGGTTGGGGGGCCGTGCCGGCCTCGGCCTCCCTCGGGGGCAGCGGCGGGCGGAAAGTGCCTGCTGCGGCGCTCGGGCCTCCCTGGGCTCCCTCGTCCCCGTGCGGGGCTCCCTGCGGGGCTCCCTGCTCGTGCCTGCCTGGGCTCCCTGCTGGGCCATCCTGGGCTCCCTCGCAGCCTCAGGCCGCCGTGGCGCCCTCCACATCGTCGAGAGCCCGAGGGCCGTGCCGTGCCCTGGCTCGACTGGAGCTGTAGCCCTCTTGGCTTATGTTGTTCCCGTCCGGCTTCGGGACCGCATCCCAGAAATGTTTTCGAGCACCCAGAAAAGTGTCACGAAAGTGTCGAAACAATGTCGGACGAGTGTAACCCAGGGCCCGACACGTGAAAACCCTTGAATTTCGGGACTCTTTTGGGCGCTCGAAATTATCCCTGATAATCAAGGCTAAAGTAGGTTGGAGCATCATAACAGTTTAGCTGTTCTGGCGTGTGTTGCGACTAGTTGCTTCCTCGTTCTGTGCTGCGCCCCGCGCACCCTCGCCCTTCCTGCCGCCCATCCCCCCTTGCCTGCGGTGGCAGCTCGGACGCTACGCGACGCCAAAGAGGGCATCAAGAGGGTACACCAGGCTCCCATGATTTGCCACCGAACCCTCCCCTCCCATCCCCTCCTTTTTCCTGGAGGGGCCCTGGGACACACAAATAAATAGACACACGTAAAACGATTCCATCTATTTTCCTGTATTTTCTAGGTTTTCGTCTTTCCCCCCACCTCCCATTTTTTCCCATATGTTCCTGGGAATCGGCGATTCATTGTGTCTGTGTGTTTCTTTCCCTCCTGATTTCCTGCCCCCTCCCTCCCCCGTCCACGGCTCCCGCGCACGCGGGAGGGCTGGCCTGAAGGAGACGGGTCCCGACGGAGGCCCCTCCGCAGGACACGCTCTTCGTCCCGAGCCGCTTCTGCGACGGTCGTCCATGCGGGCCCAGATCTGAGTCTTTGTGTGGACGGCCCAGGGGCCCAGCGAGGGCCCCGCAAGGGTCCACAACGGCCAAGCGCCTCCCGCCGCGCTCTTGCTCGCAACGCGAGCGAATCTGGGGAGGGATCAAAAACGCCGAACTTGAGCAGGGACCGACCGTCCCGGCATTCCTATAGGTCTAACCCGAAATGTTCTTAGAACCCGAAACTGCTCGAAAAACTAAAAGCAGTAAGCCCGATGTGTTAAAACAAGACAGTCTCGGCCAGAAACGTTCTAATAACATTACGTGCAAACCACAAAAGGTTCTTATAGCATTCTTTGGTGGGCCTATAGGCGCGCCAAGACTTTTCGCCACTGCTTGACGAAATCCGGGAAAAAATCCTCAGGCCCCGTTCCCCTGAAGACACCTTCTTCCCGGCGCGGAAATCTGCCGCCGGGCCCGGCTCGCGCGCGCAAGGGCCGCGGCACCGGAACAGCGCCGCCGGCTTGTACCTCGCCCTGACCGTGGCCGACAAGGTGTTGATCATGTCCTGGACTGGCAGACTGGCAGAAACCGTACACGTCAGTGTTGAGCCGGCAATGTGTTGAAACAGAGCAGATTGGGTGAAACCACGGGCTTGCGAAGCATGGCGTTGGAGGAGGAGGAGGATGAGAGCAGCAGGAGGACGAGAAATAAGAATGATAATAAAAACAATGAGAGTAACGGGGCCGGACGGTCATTCATTCTCCATGCGTGCGTGGCTGGACCAAGAATCCGTGGTGCAAGCTACGTTTGTTGCGTTGTTGTTGTTGTTGATGTTGTTGTGGTTGAACTCATTTCTGAAAAGAATAATTTTGTTGATCACCCCTCACCGGTGCATGCTGCTTTTCTACATCAAAGTGTGCCCCTCGAGGCTCGCACCCTGTTTTTTTTACATGCTCAAACTGTGCCCATGTCCCCCGGGTTACAACAACATCGGCTCCCGCCTGAGACTTCCTCACGATTTAGCCAGGACCCCCGCTCCCACCTGAGACTTCCTCGCAATGTATTCAGGAATCGCGCTCTCGCTGAGAATTTCCTGACAATTGATTTAAGAATCGTTCTCTCGGCGCTCTGGAGTCGCGCTCTCGTTGGAAACTTGCTTGCGCTGTACTTAAGAATAGCACCCTTGCGTTGGAAGTTCCCGCAGGCACCCAGGAGTCGCGCTCACGCTTAGGACTCCCTCACAAATGAATTGAGGCAACCGGATCTCGCTGTCTTTCGTGGCCCCGCTGCAGCCCTTCATGGCTCCCTCGCTGCCCTTCGTGGACCCGTTGCAGCCCTTCGTGGCCCCCTCGCAGCCCTTCGTGGCCCCGCGGCCACGTTGTACCCCTTCGTGGCCCCCTCGCTGCCCTTGGTGGCCCCCTTGCAGCCCTTCGTGGCCCCCTCGCTGCCCGTCGTGGCCCCGTCGCAGCCCTTCGTGGCCCCCCCGCTGCCCTTCGTGGCCACGTTGCGCCCCTTCGTGGCCCCCTCGCTGCCCTTCGTGGCCCCCTTGCAGCCCTTCGTGGTCCCCTCGCTGCCCTTCGTGGCCCCATATATGTATGCCCTTCGTGGCCCCCGCTCGTTCGCGCCCGTCGTGGCCCCATGCCCTTCGTGGCCCCCTCGCTGCCCCTCGTGGCCCCGTTGCACCCATTCGTGGCCCCCTCTCTTCCCTTCGCGGCCCCATCTACGCATGCCCTTCGTGGCCCCCGCTCGTTCGCGCCCGTCGTGGCCCCATGTGCATGCCCTTCGTGGCCCCGCTGTCGCCCTTCGTGGCCCCCTCGCTGTCCTTAGTGGCCCAGTTGCTACCCTCAGTGGCCCCGTCGTTGCCTTCGGTGGCCCCACATTATCTGCCCTTCGTGGCCCTCACTCGTTCGCGCTCTTCGTGGCCCCATTCGCATTCCCTTCGTGTCCCCGCTGTCGCCCTTCGTGGTCTACTTCGTGACTTTGGTGGCCCCGGTGTCGCTCTCTCGCTCTCGCTTTCGCTCGTCGTCGTCGTCGTCGCCGACGTCGTGGTCGACGTCGTCGTCGTCGTTGGCGTTGTCGTCGTCGGTGTGGTCGGTCCCCTGTCCGTCCCTCGTGGGGTCGGGTTGCCGCCGATCAGCGCTGCCGCTGACCAGGCCACGGTCCGCGGCCGCCACGCCGCTTGCTGGGGCCCGGCCTGCAGGGAAAACGTTTACCCCCCCAAAAAGGTACGATCGAAGACGAAGAGGGCGGGTATCGAGGGTTTGGGAAATACGCGTGAACGGACACTCGAGCAGATAAGAGCGAACAATCCTAAAATGCTTGTTGTTGTTACTGTTCATTGTTGTCGTCGTCCCACCCGCGACCCACCCGCGACCCACCCCGCGACCCACCCGCGACCCACCCCGCGACCCATCCGCGACCCATCGGCGACCCACCCGCGACCCACCCCGCGACCCACCCTCAAGGGAGGAAAAACAACCCGGACCCGACAATTGACGTTTACTAAACGGCCTTGGGCGTTGACTAAACAGCCCTGCCCTGTTCGATTCATTCCTCGTGTGCGTTTACTAATAAACAGCTTCGCTTGTCGGAAATAATGATGGGGTGAATTTTCTGCCCTTCACACCCGCGACCCACCCGCACCCAACAACGACCCACTCGCGACCCATTTGCGACCCACCCGCGACCTACCCACACTGGTTTCAGGGAAAAATCGGCGCCTGCGGCGGGCTCGTTGTAAACTTTGTGAAACTGTGGCGCCTGCGGCGGGCTTCGCCAGAGTCTCGCAAACTGTCGACGTCCCACCGCCCCCTCACTCTTATCCGCATCTGCGGGGTGCTACGGTAAGAAGAAGAAGAGAAATAAGAATAATAAGAAGAAGAAAAAGGATAACAGGAAACAAACAGTAGAAGCAGCGACTGGAATATACCAAAACGTGTAAGCATAACCTTTCGCAGCTCCGCGCGGACTTCCCGGGTCGGCGCTGAGCGCCACACCCGTGACGAAATCCTCAAGGCAAGAGCGCCCAGGCCTCGCAGCCTCGAGGCTCGCAAGGGGGGGGGGCCCTGCGGACTTCGGCCATCGCTGCACCAGACAGGGAGCCTTGTGGCGCGCGGAGCGCACCAGGGGCGGCGCCGCGGGGGCCATGCGTGGAGTCCCGAAACACACACTCCCCGAGCAGCGCTCGCACTTCTGAGCTCCCAGGTTCTGTCTTACAGTCGGGGCGTTGCCCTAAGGAACCCTAAACAAGGAACGAGGCCCCTTCTTCCAATAGGTTAAACATCGATTTCCCATGGAACACCTTAGGAGAACCTGCGGCAAACTGCAAAACACTCAAGGAACACAGAGCCCCTCCCCAACGGAAAGGGTTCCTTCTTCAGCGCCCCGACTGTACTTCCAGCGTTTGCTTGGATGCGCTGGGCTTTCGGCTGGTGAGCAGATGGTGGCCGCCTCGTGGGCGCCTCGTGCGCTGGGCGGGTGTGCCGAGACCTCGCCCGGTGTCCGCCCGCGGGCCGCCTCGGGGGTGCCTCGTGCACTGGGCGGGCGTGCCGAGGCCTCGCAGGGCGCCCGCCCGTGGGCGGGCGCCTCGGGGGTGCCTCGCAGGCGCCTCGTGCGCTGGACGCGCGTGCCGAGGCCTCGCGTGCAGGCGGCCGCAGGCGAAAAGCGCCCCCCCGCCCCCCACGATCTTGGAAGGGGGAGGGGCGGGGGGGATCCCTTCCGCTCGGGAGCTCCCGCACGAAGGGAACCCCCACCCCCCCCCCCCTTTCAAGATCGCGAGGGCTTGGGGCAGGGCGCACCTGTGGCCACCGAGCCCGGTGCACGCCCGTGCGTGCGCCCGTGGGCGCCTCGCGGGCGGCTCGGTGCGCGGGGCGGCCGCGCAGCGCACAAAACCGCAGCCTGCGCCGCAGCCGCTTCCACCACGCAGCTGCCACAGCGCGCCCCCCACACCACACAGCTTGTGCACCGCACAGCACAGCTGAGGCTGCGCAGCAGTCGTCGGCAACACCTAGCTTGCACCGCAGAGCTTGCACAGCACAGGTCTACGCAACACAGATGTCACCACACAATGTGCACCACATAGTTTGCGCCACATGCACAGTTATGGATACCATCACATTACACCGCGCAGCTACATTTTTAGGATAATACTGGGAGTGGACATAACACCGTGATGACAAACCATCGCTCGCAGGACAACCATTAGACGTGGTTGGACGCTTCAACTCCAGTGGACAAGGCGTATGAGGCAACCGAGATCAAACAACATGCCGGCGACACTGATTGTGGTTCTTGGTTTACGCAACGTTCCCTTTACAAGCCCATGGTGTGCATGCTGACCTGCTGCTTGGGGGGGCCTGGCCAGCAATCGTGATGGATCTTGGTGTACGCAATTCTCTCAATATTTGAGCAGAGACTGACCGTCCAGGCATTCCTGTAGTCCCACCACGAAATGTTTTAAGAACCCACAATTGTTCCAATCACAAAGAACAACGTTCTTAGAACATGAACCCGATGTGATAAAACAAGGCAGTCCCAGCCAGAACTGTTCTACACAAAAGGCTCTTAGAACAATGTTCGGTAGGCCTACAGGCACGCCAAGGCGCTTCGCCCTGCTCGAGCTCTGGATCGGCTGCTCCTGGATACATCGGGGATCTTCTGACATACAACACTGCGCCGTGCCAACGGCGGACCGCATCGGCAGCCAAGACTCGGGCGTTGGCAGAACTGGGTTTGGCGGAACCTGGTTTGGTGATGTGTACTGGGAAGCGCCCGCCCCCCCCCGCCCCACTCCACGACCGGAACTGCCGTCACCCGAGACTGCGAGAAACACCAGCTGCGGCAGACCTGGTTTCGTGATTCCAGTCCATACTTTGGGCTTCGGGGCCAAATCACTGGCGGGCTCCCCTCCACTGGGGTCCTGGCCATACCCGAGAAAGACGTCGGCACCGAATCGGACCAAAGGCCGGGCGCGCCGGGGCGGCCCCGCGTCCTCCAGGGCCCGGCCCTGGTCGCCGCGCACGTCGCCGCGGAGCTCGATGATGGCCGTGAGCTCGTCGCCAACCGCGGGCGTCTGCGGCACGCCTGGCGGCCGCAGGCCGCGGGCCGCCGCCGCCGAGGGGCCGCCGAGGGTCCGCCCAGCCGGCCGCCGAAGGCCGCCGAGGGCCGCTCTCCTGCGGACGCCCCCCTCGCGTCGTGGATTGTCGAAGGGGCCCTGGGACACACAGATAACGATGCACACAGATAGCAGGATCCCCCATGGTTTCCCGTAACTTCTGGGTTTTTGTCGCCCCCCCCACTTCCCATGTGTTCCCACATTTTCTGGGGAATCGACGACTAATTGTGTGTGTTTCTTTCCCCTCCTGAATTATGTTGCTCCCGTCGCACTGAAGGACCACATCCCAGAAGTAAATTCGAGCACACCGACAAGTGTCAAACAGTGTCTGCCCGACGCGCTGGGCGAAGTGTCGAACGAGTGTCGCCTCCCAGAGCCCGACACATAGAAGCCCTCCAGGTTCGGCACATTCATGGCGCTCGAAACACGTTCTGGTCATCAAGGCTCAAGTAGGTTGGAACATCATACGTCGTGAACAAAAAAAGCAGGTTCATCAAGTAAGTCGATTGGAAAATCAAGTGAGTCGATCGGAACATCATAACTCGGTCTGCGTGAATTGGGTTCAGCAAGCGGCCAAACCAACGGCGGGACGCATCCGTGGCGAAGTGGGGCACCGGGGCGAGGAGAAGGAAGAAACCGCGGGTCGGCGGAGGAACCTCGGATCGCGTAGACATTCGGGACGCGCCTGGGAGCAGGCTCGCACTCACGCCGCAGCCAGTGTGGGCGAGCGTGCCAAGGACGCAAACGATGTCGTCAACAAAGAACACGACGGGAGCTTGTTGGCCGCTTTCGGCCCCGTGGGGGCCCTTGTCACGCCCCAGGACCGCCAGACAGCGGCCCGGGATACAAGAAGGGCCGGCCCTGGGGAAGCGGCCCAGACCAGTTCCTGGAGGCCCACGCTGCGAGAAATCCACCGATTCCTTGGGGTTCATCGGCGTGTGAGATGCTCCCCCCTCCCCAAACCCCTCCCCCAGGACCCCGGTCCGGTCGATTTGGAGGGGTGCAGGGTGGTCCCCCAGGGACCGGCCGAACGCGCCACGGGGGGACAGGGGGCCCCAAGACGGGTCAAGAGGGCCCGAAGAGGGCCCCCAAAGATCCAAGAGGGGCACGAGTCGCCGAAAGACCGCGCCAAGACGCCCAAGATTGGCCCCAGACGGCCCCAGAGGCCCCCAAGACGTTCCACGAAATCGCCACGGGGCGTTACGAGAGGCCTTCAGGGAGAAAAATCGCCCCACTCCCTCAGGAGCCCTACGTTTTTGGTACAGTCGCCTCTCGTGCTCTCGCGAGGCCCACCCAGGTCGAAGCGGCCTTCAAGATCGACCCACGACGGGAGGACGGCCCCAAGGGAGGCCCAGAGGGGCAGCCAGGACGGACATCTCGAGCTGCCGTCCCCGAGATGCCCCCGAGGAGCCCCGAGAGAGCTCCCACGAGCGCCAAAGGAGTTCCAAAAACGCCCCCATTACCAGCCTCGAACGTATCCCTATCCCTAGGTTGACACGCCAAAAGGCGATGACAATCTTAGGGATGCGCCCTCAAAAAAGAAGGGAATCCCTAAGATTGGCATCGCGATGAGGAGGTGCCCAGCATAGGGATAGGGATATGTTCCAGGCTGGTAACCCCAGACGCCGCCGGGAGGCCCCAAAACCGGTTCAAGAACTGCCTCCGCGACGTTCCCGGCGCGCTTCCCACGCGACCCCCGTCAGCCATCCGAGCGGCGTCAAGCCCGCGACCCAGACCCAGGAGGCCCACCGGACCCCCAAGAGGCCCCCCCACACGAGGCCCCCACTGGCAGGCATCTACTACACCCCAGAAGGGGTCGGCGGTGCGGACAAATTGAGCCCGAGAATCGTGGCGCCGGGGGCCTGGCGCGGACACAAAATGCGGGTCACCGGTGGTGGGGGGGGCACACGCACACACACACACACACACACACACACACACACACACACACACAACACACACACACACACAAAACACGATTCCGCTACCCCAGACCCCGACGTCATGATTTTTTCATGTCGACCCCCAGAAGCCTGGACCCTTTCCGCGGGACCAGCTTTTCATCCTCCTGAGTCGTTGTTTGAGGGTCCCGAGGCCCAGTGAGGACCTCCAGAGGCCGAAAATGGCGAAAAACCTCCCGTCGTGATTTTTTCACAACGCGAGGGGGGGTCTGGGCCGGCACCAGGTAGGGAAACAAACTCTGTACACCGACGCTTTTTCCGACCCTGCGCTGAAATTCGCACAGGAACGCGGATCCTAGTGTATACGGAATCCTGGTGTATACATGTTTCGTCGTCCCCCTTGGAAAACGAAAGAAAAGAATACACCACATCACCCCGACGTCGTCCCTGACCCTCAAAAGTCGTGGGATTGAAAAAACAGCCCGCCACTTGAAAGGTGTATGTTCCAGTTTGCGACCAGGGCCTCTCCCACAGGGTGGGGCCTGGCCCGGGGCCCCCAGGACTCAACAGGAGGCATGCGAGCGGGTCCCGTGGGAGCCGGGCCCAAGGACCTGTGCCTATCCACCCCCATCGTTACCCCTGAGGGGCCTGCAGGACCACTCTCGGCGCGAGGCAGACACACCTGACAGCCGGTGGGGCCGCCTCGTCCGCGCCCCTGCGCGCGGAGGCCTCCTTGGCAAGAGGGGCCGAGCTGGATTCGTGCACGGCGGCCGCCTCCTCGCGCACGGGCTGCGCCCCGTGCCCCGCCGCCCCCGTCATGCCAGGGTGGGGCGAACTCCGGGGAGGGCGCCGACTGTGAAGTCAGACATGTTGGGGCCGGGTCTGGCTGGGCCTCCGGAGAGAAGGCTGGATGGCCCCGGCCCTCCCAAGGTGTCCTTGGGCGTTCCTCGCGGGGGCACGGTCTGCCTTGGCCTTGGAACGTGCTGCTGAATATTCTCAGGGCCTCTCCCCAGATGCACTCGGGCCTTCCTCGCGGAAGCGGGATCTCGCCCCTTGGCCGCGGCGCCCTGCGGCCAGACCCTGACTGCACATGCCCGCAGCAGTCTCTTCCAGGCCCGCACTTGTCCCCGCCCTCCTCCTCCTCCTCCTGCTCCTCCTCCACTCCTCCTGCTCCTCCTCCTCCTCCTCCTCCTCCTCCTCCTCCTCCTGGCCCCTTCTCCACTTCCTCGTCCCAATCTTCTTGAGCCTTTCAAGCCGTCCATGAGAGAGCAGAGGCATCACTCAAAGCTCCTCGCCAAGCGTCCGCCTTGGCTACTCAATGGCCAGACGCCGATCAGCCTGGGAGGATGAGGAGGGGGAGGAGGAGGAGGAGGAGGGGGAGGAGGAGGAGGAGGAGGAGGAGGAGGAGGAGGAGGGGGCGAAAACTGTCGGCGTGGAGCAAATATGCCAGGAAGGGGTGAGCTATACTTCCATCCTCCTGGCAAGATTCCTCCCCTTGACTTCAAGAAGTCACGCGTGACCTCTGCGCGACATATGATGGGATCCTTGAATCGCAAGGCAGAGCTCGAGTGTATAGCCCCGCAAGCGTCGCAAAAGAGACTGGCGTACCCGTCATTCTAACCGAGGTGACGAGCGCCCAGTGCTTGTATCCTGGCGTATGGGCTGCAGCCAGGGGAAGGCAGCCTCTGGTCGAATCGAACTGGTCCGCAAACGGACGTGGGCAGAAAACTGCAGTGGACGAACGGAGATGTGCATCAAGTCGAGCGTGTCCGCCCACAGGGTTTTTTGGGGGGGGCGAAAAACAGAAGATATTCAAGAGATAACCCCCAAATGGGCAAACATAGTGAACCGAATCGTCCCCATACAATATTTTGACTGTTTTTGGATTCTCCTCCTGAAGAGGGACACGCCCGACTTGCAACTTGCATGCTGAGTTGGGCTCCGAAGTCTTGCGCCGTAGCCCCCGGCCTGCGCACGCCAGTCCGCTCCGAAGGGGCGAGCGACAAGGGAGGAACGCGGCACGTCAGCGCCTGGGAAAGGGGACGAGTCGCGCCGCAGCTGACTACCTACCAGACCACCCCAACCCGACCCGAAGACCCGAATTTCGGGTTGGGGGGGGTAAGGGTTCCACATGCGTTTTTTCGATGTTTCCCGACCCCCCCCCCCACTGGAAATCGAGGGTAAATCTGAGCCTTCGGGTTGGGTTGGGGTGGTTTGGTGGGTGGTGAAGCATGGTGGGCCGGAACTGGCGGAGCGACACGCTGGGCAAAAGTTGGAGGCGGTCGGGGGCCTGAGCTGGTGTGGCCCCGAGAACACAGGTTGAGAGGGGGGGAGGCAAATGCGCTCCAAATCAATCCCTGGGCCACTCCTGTGGTCCATGTGGCGTAAGTCTTCACCTCGGATCAACGTTTGATCTGGAGCCCGGAAACGGCCCCTGATGTAGAACGAAAACAAGCAAACACGATCGAAACTGCCACCTTACTCTTGCTGGCCAGAACCCATGCTGGGCCACCTCAGACCCCTAGCTGGCACCAGAGCCGAAGTTTCTAGCCGTCCAGGGTCAGCCGACAGAGAAGCAATTGGGCATTGCCTCATGGGCTTCATCTTCGGTTTCGGCCTCCGGGGGGGTCAGGAGATCGTAAATGGGAACAAAAGACCGCAGCACCCGTTGTAAAACAGGGCTAAGATCGGGATAAATCGCTCCAGAGCGTTCTGGAGCGCTCTCAGAGCGTTCCGGAACGCGCTGGAGCGGCCGCGGCGCCCAATACATCCTCCAAACCCGCCGATTCTCAGAGATCTCGGGTGATCCCGATCCGATGTTGTCCCGATCTCCGCGTCGTTTTACGTTGCCCCAACACGGCGACGGACGAGCCGCGGTATCGACACCTTCTGAACTGGCCGCCGACTGCCGCCGGTGGCGCGAAAGGGGGGGATAGCAAAGGGGGGGTTAGAGAATCAGCTCACGTAGCTGATTTTCCCGGCGCCTCCCGGCGCCGGAAAACGCCCATGTATCGAGGAATGGGCCCCTCGGTGAGGCCGAAACCAGCTGCATGCAGCAAATTTCGTACCCCCCCCTTTCCCAATCCCCCCCTTTCGCCCGGCCCGAGGTGGGCACCGCTTGGCGCCGGGGGGCCTGCAGTGAGCTGCCTCCTCTGCAGGAAGGCCGGGTGCCGCTGCTGCGCCGAGCCGCACTCGTCGGCCAGCTGCCCGCGCCGCTCGGCGGCCTCCTCCATCTCGACGTCAGACAGAGAGGGCACGGCATACACCAGATTTCGTAATAAAAGGGAGGGGGTCTGGACCCTCCAAGACAAGCCATTTCAGACCTCCCCCGTGGGAGAACCCTCCAAAACATCGTCCCCAGACCCCCCAGGCCCTCCAAGATAGCCTGGAAGAGACCCCCCCCCGAAATGAGACCCCCCTCCCTTTATTAGAGAGAGAGTGATCACCGCCGCTTTACTGTGGAAAAAAATTGCCAACCTTTTCCTCCGGAGCCGGGGTCGCCCCCCCCCCCCCCGAAAATCCCCCCCCCCCCCCTGCTGGAACCCCTCCCCCCCCCCCCTCCCCGGGCAAACCCCCCCCTCCCCTATAACCCCCCCTCCCCCCCCTCCCCCTCGAAAACCGGGGGGGGGTCACTACCGGTTCGAACCCCCCCCCCCCCCCGGATCTGGAAAACCGGGGGGGGTCACTACCGGTTCGAACCCCCCCCCCCCTCGAAAACCGGAGGGGGATCACTACCGCCGTTCGAACCCCTCCCCACCCCCCCACTCACCGCCAGCAAACGACTCCCGGTCCCTACCACCGTCCGCATCACATCCTCCACTGTTGTTCCCAGCACCACTGTCCTCACCACCACTGTCCCCACTGTGTCCCCACCAGTGCCCCCACCACTGTCGCACTGTCCCCACTGTCCCCACCACTGTTCCCACCACGGTTCCACTCTCCCCACTGTCTCCACGGCCCCAACCACTGCCCGACTATCCCCACTGTCCCCACTGTCCCACTGACTCCGCCGCTGTCCCACTGAGCTGTCCCACTGTTCCCACCACTGTCCCCACTGTCCCCACCACTGTCCCCACTGTACCTCTGTCCCATTGTCCCACCGCCGTCCTCGCCACCGCCTTCACCACTGTCCCCACCACCATTGTACCCTCCACTGTCCCACTGTTTCCACCTCATTCCCACTGTGCCCACACCACTGTCCCCACCACCACCGTCCCACCACTGTCCACTGTCCCCCCTGTTCCCACCATTGTCCCCACCACTGTCCCCACCACTACCGGCCCTCTACTGTCCCACTGTCCCACTGTCCCCACCACTGTCCCGCTGTCCCCTCACCACTGTCCCACCAACACCGTCCCCACCTCTGTCCGCACCCCCACTCGGTTTTCGAGGGGGGGGGGGGAGGGGTTCGAACCGGTAGTGACCCCCCCCCTTTTCATGATGAGCTGGGGGGGGGGGGAGGGGTTCGAACCGGTAGTGACCCCCCCGGTTTTCCGGTGTGGGGGGGGGGGGGGAGGGGTTCGAACCGGTAGTGACCCCCCCTGGTTTTCCGCCAGCAGCGGTAGAACACGCTCTTTCCTTTATTACGAAATCTGGAGTACACATAACCTTTCGGAGCTCCGCGCGGCTTTCTCGGATCGGTGCTGGACACCCTCTCCCAGAGGCGCGCGCGCGCGGAGCGCGGCAGGGGCGTCGCTGGAGGCTCCGCCAGGGGGGCTCGGCGCCGATCCAGGAAAGTCGCGCGGTCCTCCAAACGGTTGTGCGTGAGCCGATTTCTCCTTGTCCGGGATGTAGCAGTCGCCAGCGTACCTCAGGGGCGGACAACCCAGGGTCTCGATCCGCTGCCTGGGACTGGTTTCGCGCCCTGTGTCGTTCTTGCTGACGCTGCCGAGGCCCCTAGCAGAGGGCCCCCAGGGGCGGAAACTTAGGCAAAACCTTCCGCCGCGACTTTCCCACAGCGCGAGGAGGTCCGGGAAGAGACGACCTTAAGCAGAGACCGACCATCATTCCTGTAGTCCTACCACGACATGTTCTGAGAACCCCAAACTGTTCAAATAACAGAAGCAATGCTCTTAGAACATAAACCCGACGTGCTAAAACAAGACGGTCCCAACCAGAAATGTTCTAAGAGCATGTCGTGGAAACCACAGGGTTCTTAGAACATTTTGGATGCTCGTTCTGGGGACCTTCCTGGAGCCACTCAGTCCACTCGTGCGTCGAAGCTGCGTCGAACGTCAGTCGAGTTGGGTCGACCCTGAGTCGAACCTGAATCGAACCTGAGTCGAACCTGAGTCGAATTTGAGTCGAACTTGAGTTGAATTTGAGTCGAACTGGGGTCGAACAGATCCGTTAGGTGGGCTCCAGGAAGGTCCCCGAAACGAGCATCGAAAACATTGTCTTAGTAGGGCTACAGGCACGCCAGGACTCTTCGCCACTGCTCGACGACCACAACCGCTGGGCCGAGGGGGCCGCCCCCCGGCACCCCCGTCGCAGGGCCGACCTCGGTGCGCAGGCGCGCGATGCCGAGTGCCGCGCGCAGGTCGTCGCCCTCCTCCTCCTCCTCCTCCTCCTCCTCCTCCTCCTCCTCCTCCTCCTCCTCCCCCTCCCCCTCCTCCTCCTCCTCCTCCTCCTCCGCTGGCGGGTCGGGGCCGGTGTCGGGGCGGCGCCGGGGCCAGCTGCCTCCGCCCAAGCACCTGTGGTCGCTGCTTCTTCGCCCACGAGGGCCAGTCTTGGTCCACCGGCTTCCAGGCAGCGAGCACAATCACACTCAGCGCCAAGACCTCGCAACAGATGAGGCTCGCGTAGCAGAGGTTGATCTGGACCGTGTGGTAGTTGAGGACGCTGCCCAACAGGATGGACAGGGCAGCGTCCTGGAAGAAAGCTATGGAGACCATGATCTTCACGCTCAGGAACTTCTCGAACGGCCGAAATCGGTCCTTGCTCAGGATCTCCTTCAAATTGTGCTCGAAGACAACTATGTTGTAGATGGCAAGGCAAGACGCCAAAAAAGCCGCACCAGACACGTAATCCGTGAAGGAGCAGGCAGCTGGGAAACGACCTCGACTGCCACACAGCTCAACCTCGAACTGGTCCTGGAGGATGCCCAGGGTCAACATGTACGCAGACTTGGCCGCGTAGGTCAACACGAATACCCTTATGCCTATGTACGAGGTCTGCTGCAGGGGCATGAAGAGGAACTTATGCGGGTCGTTCAGGATCGTCAGGTCCCCGAGGATGCCCTGATCCTGTGCGCAGGCGACCCGGGCCTGGTGCTCCCTAACGGTGTCTATGATGTGCTTGACCGTAGGCGTCTCCAGGCTGATCTGCCGGCCCACGAGCGCGAAGCAAAGCAACCCGAAGGCGCGCAGCGCCCAGGCCTCATACAGATCCGCCAACTCGAAGCTGGTTTCGTATGTCCGCTGCACGGAGGTGACTGTCAAATTCCAGTGCTCCTCCAGCACCTGATGCGACGTGCTCGGGCTGCCAGAGAAGGCGTCGCCAGTAACCAGCGACAGCATAGTGTACAAGCTGTACAGCGCGAACACGCCGTAGACCAGGGGCAGGCATACAACCTGCATCGCCAGGTCGTGAGAGTACGAGGGGAACCAGCGGAGGTGGTCCTCGAACCCGCGCGCCTGTGGCAGGTGCAGCCGCAGGTGCGCCACGGTCACCGCGAAGGTGGCCCCGACGCACAGCGGCGCGCCCACCGACAGGCCACGCAGCCACGACGGCACTGCGTAGTCCTCTAGGACGCCCACTCCAGGTGCGTCTTTCGGGAAATGTACCTCGAGCTTGAAGGTAGTTGGGTCGAGCCAGTTGTAATTGACCACGAGCTCCCCGAACAGGCAGACCAGGTAAGAGTAGCACACCACGAGCACGAGCAAAAAGAAGGTGTAGGGCTGGAACAGGAGCGCCAGCGGGAGCCCGCCGGGCCTGAGCTCGTGCAGCCGCCGCTGCCTCTCCCTCTGGAACAGCTTCCTCCGCAGCAGCAGCGTGGCGCTGAACGCCAGCACGATGAGCACCGGGTACATGGCGCCGGCGAGGGCGCGGGCGGCTGGCCCGAGGCCCTGCCACGCGCCTTCTCGCGCTGTTCAGCCAAAAGGCTACGGACACTCACACACACACACACTCGCACATTCACACTCACACTAACACACACATTCACACACTCGCGCACACACATACACACACTCACATCCTTTTTGGCGTCGCGGCCCTGCGCGCGGCGACAGGACGTAGAAAGTCCGAAACCAGTGAAACGCGCGTCGACGCCGGCCCAAGCACTCAGAGACCACTTAGACACACACACACACAGACACACACGCACGCACGCACGCACGCACGCACGCACGCACGCAGGCACACACACACACACGGACACATACACACACACACACACACACACTGTGGCGTCGCGGCCACGCGCATAGCGGCGCAACATAGAACATCGGGCATAGAGACGCGCACGGCTGCACTTGTCTCCAATTGACTTCTGCATGCAATAGTGTGAGGCACGAACCGCGCATAGGCGGCAACACATTTTTTGTTGCTCCAGAGGCTGAGTGCTGTTATCGCAGCGAGTACGAGATAGGGTCGCTGATTGCTGCAAAATCTCACCAGCAATCTGGCCTCAGGTGGTCTATCAAACTTGCGTTGTCTCTCTGCTAGGATCCTTCCTTCCCCTGCTCGGGGGAAGGGCTTATCACTGTTCCCAATTAAGCTACACCCCCTCCCCAAGGCGACCAGCAGCCAACCAGGAACAATGCTCCCCCCCACCATCCCTGTCACAGAAACAATACAAAACACACACTGCATCCAAGTTCAAAGCATGCGCAACCAACCCGATGTGGGCCCCCCCACCATCCCTATCAAAAACGATACAACATGCACTTTGGGGCACGCTCCGGAGTCATGTTCTTAAGGCCCGCGCGCACTCTGTTTTGTGTTCTGGCGGGAACAGCGGGTGCGTCAGCATTATGCCTGCTGTGCGCAGGGCTACCATCCCTGACAAAACACCATACAATATGCACCTCGCGGCTAAATCTGGATCATGCGCGGCCACCCCGCAATCCTTGTCAAGTGGCTTTTGACAGGGACGGCGGGGGTGGTGGCGTATGGCCTGCTGTGCGCAGGCCCACCAAGCACAATGATGGGCATTTGTTTTCGACAAGGATGGTGGGGGCCGACATGTTTCCCGATGTGTGCTGACACGTGCGCTGGCGCACTTGACACACTCTGTACGCGCCCCGAACGTGGCGCACCTGGCGCGGCTGGAGTATGCGGCGCACATGGCGTGCCTGGCACGGTCGGGTTCCAGGGGCGCCTGGCGCGCGTGGCGCGCCTGGCACGCGTGGCGCACCCCGCCCCAGCGTCGCGCACACGGGCTCTGTGTTGGTTCCCAGTAGCTGAGGCTCGGGTGTTACGTATGTGTTGGGAGTGCGGGTGGGAGTGAGATGGACGGCTTGCTATCTGGAGGATGTCGCGGCCCCTCCCCCTTCCCCCTCCCCTGGGCCTGGAAGGGGGGGGCGAGGTGTCAGAGGGTGATTTTCGGTCCTAGACGGCGCCAAGAGGGCCTCCGCGAGCCCAAGATAGTCTCCAAGATGGGTCAAGATACCTCATGCTTGCTCAATACAGCCCCCGACGCACCTCCAAGAGGCCTCAAGATGGCCCAAAAACGGTTTTCAGTGCCCGCCGAGACCTCCGAGGACCCCACCCCAAGGGGCAAAAACGGCTCCGAAACCTGATGAGCATCAACGTTGTTCGACATCTCTCGCGTTGTCGCTTAAGATGGGCTTGTGGGGCATCACTGGCCATCGCTCGGACGTCCAGTTCCTGTGTTTTTTTGTCGGTTTCGTGCGTGGTTTTTCGCCAAATGATCAAGGATGCTCCTCGATGATCCTCGCCGAAGAAAAAAACGCACACGTCCGAGCGATGCCAGGATCAAGGTGGCCCCAAGACTGCCCAAGAGAGGCCCAGGGCCCACGAGCGCCCAAGCGCGCTCCGAGAGCGGCCCAAGAGGGCCCCAAGACGCAGCGCTTGAGCCTCTCGGGGGGGGGGGGGGAACGAATTGATAGCCTCCTCGAACCGCCTCCGGTTGAGCCATGGGGTCCAACATGCATCTCAGAAACATCCAACGAGCCGCAAGATGGCCCCCTGAGGGTGCCCCAAGAGGCCCAACGGGGACCTCAAGAGAGCCTCCAAGATGACCTCAGTCGTCCTAGCAGAACCTCTCACAACAGCATGTCCCAGAAGCCCGACCTCTCATCCACCTTGTCATCGTCCGTTCCTTCCCTCCTCCTGTCCTGCCTCCTCCCTCCTCCGAATCCAAATCCTCATCCTCGTCCTCATCATCAGCATCAGCAGCATCATCATCATTATCAGCATCGTCGTCATCGTCATCAGCAGCATATTCATCATCAACATCAACATCAACATCAACATCAACATCATCATCATCATCATCATCATCATCATCATCATCATCATCATCATCATCATCATCATCATCATCACCATCAGCATCAGTATCAACAGCATCATTCGCATCATCAGCAAAATCCCCAATATGTACCCAGGAGGTCGAGCATGGCTCAATAGAGCCACCGACAGACCTTCAAGAGCCTCAAGACAGCCTCAATATGGCCCAAGATAGCTGAGCATGGCTCAAGATAGCCGCCGACAGCCTCTAGCCGAGCATGTCTCAAGATAATCTCCAAGAGGCCTCAAGATACCATCCGATCGTGTCTGGATGGGCTGGTGGGGATATATTTTTTTTACAGCCGCAGGCGGAAGCGCCAGCGGCAGGCGGTCACGGTCGGGCGCTGGTGGGGATACGCGAGGCGTGAAGAATTTCAGCAAGCGTTGCCGATGGGTGACAAAAGCGGCCACACATACACAAACGCACACACACACACACACACGCACGCACGCACGTTCGCACACGCACGTGCGTGCGTACAGAACGTGAACCGCGGAACGCCCCAGACAACTCGAGACGGCAAGGGGCGCAAGCCGGAGCAGGGCGAGTCGAGACAGCGGCAGCTCAAAATCGGTCCCTGGACCCCTCGCGAGCTGCGTCCCACTCCCAATTCCCTGGACCCCTCCCGAGAAGTTCAGAATCGGGCCCAAACGCGCCAATGCCCCGAGCTGCGTCCAGCCGTGGTCAGAATCGGGCCCAAACGCGCCAATGCCCCGAGCTGCGTCCAGCCGTGGCGACGAGGGGGCCACGAGGAGGCCGACTACCGCTGTCTCAACTCGCCCTCCTCTGCCAAAGCGGCAGGCACATCCGCGGCGGCAGCGCCGCGGCGGTCGCCACGCGGCCGCGAGCGAACATGGATATATATATATATATATATATATATATATATATAAACACGAATATATGTATATATCGGTGTAAATATATATGCACATATATATATATATATATATATATATGTGAACATGTAAACATATATATATGTATGTATATGCATATGTGTGTGTATGTATTTATATACATATATATATATATACATATATATACATGTAAAAATTTGCAGAAATGCCACATGTGCAAATCCATACATGTAGACACATATACATAGATGTTCGGCCCCGCTGGGCTGGAGCTCGTGCAGCTGCCGCTGCCCCTCTCCCAGCGGCGGACGGGCGAACCAGAGCACAGCGCACAGCGCCTAAAGCGTTTGGGCAGCGCCAGCCGACCACCGCACCGAGCCGTGGCCACAGGCCAACGCTGGGCCATGGCACCCGTGCCTTGGGACGGACGAGAGAGTAGGATAGCGAAGGGTAGCGTACCGTCGGGGCCTTGACCTAAGGAACCCTGAATAAGGAACGGGGCCCCTGTTTTCCAGAAGTTAAACTTCGATTTCCCATCGAAAACATAAGGAAAACTTGAGGCAAACTGTGAAACACTTAAGGAACGCGGAGCCCCT
>CAUYUJ010018139.1:67500-107500 GCA_963575745.1 Prorocentrum cordatum
CCAAACAAAAATCGACTTCCGCGTCGAAGTTACGAAACAAATGCGTAGAATGGTCGCAGATCTGCAGATCACTCGGCGTATTTTCGTAGATTCGACTGGTGCGCTCTGGCCATATTTGGGCAGCGGACCCCGTCGTGGCGAGGAGAGACGCCCTGGAGGTCCCCAACTAAGAAGAATCTAGACTGCCTAACACCTTCCGTGGCAGCTCCTGCGCGACGCGATCACGTCTGGGGGCAATGTCCCCCCAGACCCCCGGCGTCATGATTTCTCCGTACCGTCGACCCCCGAACGTCTCGACCCGTTCCCCCGAGCGGCTTGCTCCTCCCGAGCCGCTCTGGTCCCAAGGCCTGCTGAGAGCCCCCCAACGAAGAGAAAATACAGAAAAACCTTCCGTCGTGATCTTTCTCACGACGCACGGGGTTCCTGGATCCTCGATCCCTCCATCACCGCTCCTCGCGGGTCGAGGCTCCTGGCCATTCCTGGCCCCCTTCGCAGCGCCTCCGGGGGGCCTCCGCGGGACCCTGCGGGGGCCTCTGGGGGGCCCCTGGAGGCACCAAAGAGGCCTCATCCAGGGCTGAGCCTAAACGGTGTGTTTTCCGTCTTCGGTTCGTCTTCGTTCTCCCTCGTTTTGCCTTCTATCCACCTCTACCACAGAACGAAGTCGAAACGAACACGGCCCACGAAATCGCCAAAACACCGTTTAGGTCCAGCACTGGCCTCGTCCGCATCCCGGCCTCGACCCCCGCCCTCCCCCACCTCCTCCCGTGCCCTCCACACAGGAGGAGAGGGAAGGGGGAGGGGGGAGGAGGAAAAGGAGTGAGTGCGAGGAGCAGGAAGGACGGAGGAAGAAGGGACAGAGCGAAAAGTGAGGAGGACGAGGAGGGTGGAGAAGAGAGCTGGGCTGGTGGCCGTGGCAAGGGCCTGGCATAGGGTACACAGCACTGAATGTGAAACATTGCCGCGGGGCGAAAGACGGGCGCCCGAAGTTCTATCAGCAAACATGCGCGCACGCAAACACACAGACACATGAGGACGGCGATCGGCCTTTTGTAACTCCTGGTTCAGCTGAATTTCAGCTGACATTGCCTCTTCACACTTCTTGGCTACAACACACATACTTACATATGAATAGACATCCAAAGGTACGGTGATCCGTAATGCATTTCTCTGCGAAACTGTCTAACGAGAGAAATAACTAAGTATGAAAACGTGTTGTTGCCCTTGAAGTCCGTCGGTACGTGTTGCTGAGAGTGCGCCTCCACGCAAGGCTCAATTGGCAAGCCTCTGCTATCAAAAACCAAAGCATTCGAGAGGCACTAATGGTGTTGCTGTCTGCCGCGAGCGCCGGCCCGGACGGACAAATCCTGCCCCCCACGAGAAGAGAGATGTGTGCATGCTGCGTGCTGTGCATCTGCGAACCCCCGCTTGCAAGGGGCGACAGGGCGTGTGAAGTGATCGGCTGCCCACCCGTCCCACTCCCCCCACTAGAGGCCTCCTAGATGGGGTCGGAGTAGATGGAGCCGGAGGATCGCACCGCATCGCCGATACATCGGCGATACATCGTCGAAGCATCGGCGATGCATCGGCGATGCAGCGGCCATGCATCGTCGACGCTGGCGATGCATCGGCGACGTCGACGCGACGCAAATCGGACTGCACATCGAGCCGCATCGGCGATGCATCGGCGATGCGGCGCGATCCCCCGACCCTATCTACTCCGACCCCATCTAGGAGACCTAGACCCACGGGGTCCCAAACCAAGCGGTTGATTCGAGCCTGTTTTTTTGGATTCAGGCAAGTTTACTTGCATGGCGTTCGCCCCCCCCCCCCCCCCCCCCCCTCGCCCCTCTTCAAGCGAATACTAGCGTGCAAGTGCCTTCGACTTGCGTGATTTCCGCGCCCCCCCGAACGTGCAAGTCGTTTGCGGCTTGCTTCAGGCTCACCCCCCCCCCCCCGTCCATGCAAGTAAACTTGCCAGAGTCTAAAAAAACAGGCTCTTCGTGTTCGGGAACTCGCCCCTTCCGGCGCCTGCAGGCCCACGACGGCCCAAGAGAGCCCCAACTCCGCCGCGGCAACGGCCCCGGAGGGCCCGGGCCGGCACGGCCCCGAGGAGCCTCCCAAACCGGTCACAAGAGAGCTCCGAGAGAGCAGAGTCTCGTTCCATGCCCACGAGGCACACGACGCCTCCGACAGAACAAACAAGCAACAAAAATGGGGCTTCCAGAGATCCAGAACGCCACCAGAAAATGTGAGCCGTCTTCTTTAAATTCGGGGTTTCGACATTGGGCTCAAGGGGGTGGGGAGGGGCGTGCTCCGGACCTGTGCTTAGCGCGACGGTTTGGGACAGTGCGTCCTCTGGGGGAGACCCCACCCGCTCGAAACGGGTGTCAACAAAAACAGCCAAGATCTGCTCCACCTGGGCGGGGGTGCGAGGGCCCGCGCCCCTCGGCAAGACAAGGAATCAGAGAACGATCACAAGCAGTGCTGCACGTTCCTCGCCTCTTCGGGCTGCCACGCGCCAGAACAAGCCGAGGGCCCCAAGGTCGCCCCCATTCGGCCCAAGATGGCCCCAAGACGGCCCCAAGAGAGGCACGGAGGATGCCTCAGGGGGGGGGGGGCGTGTATGGCCTGGGGAGGCCCGTCCGAACAATTATCCAAACGACTGCCCCCGAACCAGCCCAGGGTCAGGTCGGGCGTGTCCCCCTACAGGCGGATTTTGGACGAACACTGGAAAATACCCCCCAAGAAAACAACAATATTCAAAAGTGGTTTGAAAAAATCGCCCCAAAACTATTTTGTATTTTTTGAATATTCCTCCTGCCCGACGCCTGGGCGCACCGGGGGAAGCACCCCGCCCGACGCCCGACGTAAGTCCAGGGGTGCTCCTGCCCGATGCCTGGGCGCACCGCGGGAAGCACCCCGCCCTGCAGGGAATCCCTCCAGAGCAAGCTTTTGCCCTCGAAGGCTGCGCCCAGCTCTCCGCTGCGGCAAGCAAGTATTAGGTCGGGCGTGTCCCCCTACTGGGGGATGTTGGGCGGCAAACATAGTGAAACTAATCGTCCCCTGTAGAGGGGACGATGTTTTGTTTTACTATGTTTGAATATGTTTGTATGACAATTGTTACTATTTTCTATCGAAAAAACAAAAAAAAAACGGTTTGTTGAACACATATGTTCCAATTTTTGCTTTTGTTTTACGATGTATTGTTTTACTATGTTGTGTTACTACTTTTGAAAAAAAGAAGAAGCGGTCAAACATTTGTTTTACTGTTTTTGAATATCCCTCCTCTGGAGGGACAGGCCCGACTCAAGGCGAGCACCCGCCACGGCGGCCAACGCTGCGACGCCCACGCCGTCGACCCCTCCCCCGAAGAGACACCCAGCACGCGAACGCTTCCTGCTTCGGCGATTCGACATCGGGCGGGGGGGGGGGAGGGCTGACCATCGCTCGGACGTCCATTCCCTGTGCTTTGTTTGGTTTCGTGCGTGTTTTTTTCGCCAAATGATCAAGGATGCTCCTCGATGGTCCTCGCCGAAGGAAAAATGCACACGTCCGAACGATGCCAAGACATCGGGCGGGAGGGGGGGGAGGGGGGCGGGTCTGGCTCTTGTCTCTGCTTCGTGCGACCTCTTGTAACGGTGCGTCCCATCGTGGAGCATCCACTCGAAAGAGGCGCCAAAAACAGCCGAGATCCACTCCATTAGTGGGGGGGAGGAGGGGTGCGAGGGCCCGCGCCGATCGGCAAAATAAGGAACAAGAAAACGATCACCATGTCGGCATTGGCAATCACGGACAACGGACACTTGACCTCTGGAGGCATTCTCGAATCCAACCGCGGCGACGAGCTCACTGGGCGTGGACTACAGTCGGGAATGGGGCGGAGCTGTGTCGGACATGTTCGGGGGCTGCTTTTTCTTCGTCCCGAGATGCTGGAAGATTTTCTGGCGATATGTTTCTCGACGCGGACATGTTTCGGAGATGTTTCGAGCTAGATCGGATCGCGAAATCGGATCGGATCGAGAGCGGATCGAATCGCCAACAAATCGTCCCGAATCGGATCGGTATCGAATCGCCGCGCGCCGCTTACGGCTGGCCTTGGACGATGGCGGTGAATCGAGCCGGATCGCATCGAGCCTTGGACGATCGCGGTGCATCGAGCCGAATCGGATCGGTATCGAATCGCGTCGAAATAGACCGTAGGCGGCCCTGTTCGGCCCGCGAGCGGAATCGGGCTCGCGTGAACACCTCGATCCTGAGTAAAGTTGCAACACTTCAAACAGTGCTCGCTCCCCGAGGGGAATGGGGCTCACGCGGCCGCGGGCTCGTCCGACGAAGCCGCATCGGTTTCGACGCCGCAGAGATGCCCCGGAGATGTTTCGGACATGCTTAAATTGTGTTGCAGATAAGTTTGAGGATGTTCGGCCGCGTGCGCGACGAGACCCGCCAGGTCCCGTAGCGGGCTGTACCTGTCTCCCTCCTCCCTCCCTCCACATGCCTGCTCCCCCTCACTCCCCCTTCCCTCCTTCCCCTCCCAACCCGTCCCTCCCTCCTCCCTCTCCTTCCGTCCTCATCGCTCCTACCCCTGCCCCCTCCTCATTACCCCTTCCCCTCGTCCGCCTTCCGCTACGCAACATCAAACCAATAAACCAGACGATCCGCCCACCCCAAAAACAATTAAGTGACCCTACATAATGACACCGAAAACGTTTCTCAATCTATCCTTCCCGAATAAAAGCTGTACAGCCGGCTGCGCGCGCCATTCACAATTCGCTAGCCCAACGGGCCAAAGGCGTGGTAAGATCCCCGGTAACTATTTAACAATATTTCTAGTTCGCGCGCGCGGGGCGGCCCCCGGGGGGAGGCTATTTTTCGCTACCGCTCACGAGGATCGTGGCCTCCGAGGGGGGGGCCGCCAACGACTACCCCCCCTCCCGCCCCAAGGGGCCCCCAAGAGCCCCCCAAGAGGCCCCAGGGGAGCCCAATACGCCGCCAAGGAGCCGCAAGACGCTCCCAAGAAGCCCCCCAGAAGCCCCCAAGACGGCCCCAGGAGGCCCCAAATAGCGCTCCAGGGCCGGCGGAATGAGCGAAGCGATGAAATGATAAAAACAGAGACCGGCAGCGCGAGCCCTCCGCACCCAAAACGACCTCCGAGACTGCAGGCACGCCCCCTGCGGCATGTCGAGCCCTCCGCCCACAAGCGACCTCCCAGACCGCGAGCACGCCCCAGAGAAGCCCCCCAGACGCTGCAGGAGGCCTCCAAGAGGCCCAAAACAAGGCCCCGAGAGGCCCCGACGAGGCCCCCAGACCGCCTCCAAGAGGCACGGCCTCCCAAGGACTCCCCCCGCGCCTCCAAGATGCCCCTGGCCCACGACGCAGGCACGGTGCCCGAGTTGGCCAAAGGCCACAAGATAAATAGGATGTACACGCTGCATGCTACGCTGCTGACAGTGTTGCACAATGTGGTTCGTTGCTGGCACACGCGCGCAGCAACACCTCCTCATTCTTCCCCATTCTCACTCCTCATTTTCCCTCCCGCCTCCGCTTCAATCGCCCCCATTCGCTTCCTCCTCGTCCTCGTCATCCTCCTCCACCTCCTCCTCCTCCTTCACGTTCTCCTATTCCTCCTCATCCTCATCCACATCGTCGGCCCCTTCGAACGCAGACCACCTTCGACGCTCCGGTCCTCCTCCTCCTCCTCCGCCTCCTCCTCCTCCTCCTTGTCACGCCTCTCCTTCCTCCTCTTCTTCCCCTTTCTCCCCCTGCACCCCTGCACCCCTTTCCTGACCGTGCACCCCTTTCCTAACCCTCCTCCTGCCTCCTCTCTCTTCCTAAATCCACTCCTCTTCCTCCTCCACCTCCTCCTCCTCCTCCTCCTCCTCCTGTTCCTCCTCGTCCCACTCCTCCTCCTTCTCCTCCTCCTCCTCTCCGGGGCCTCCTCTCCGGCCTCCTCTCTCTTCCTCTTCCGCTCCGCTTCATGCTGCTCCGCCAATGTGCAGGCTACCCTGCTCGCAGATGTCTGACGACCCAGGTGCATCATACTATCAGCTGGAGTGTTAGCTGCACGACGGCTGCGGCACAGCAGGGTTACTCAGCAGGCAAGCTCGAGGCCACGCCAAGGCGAGCCAGAAACGAAACTCATCCCGGGAGGGAGAGGGGGAGGACGACCTGGAGAGGGAGCAAAGGAGGCCACCAAGACGAGCCCGAGGGGAGCCTAAAGAGGACCACGAGAAAGCAAGAGGGTAGCCGAGAGCGCGCCCCGAGAAGGGCCTCCTCGCCCTCCCTGGCGGTGCACATCATGATCCTCCTCGCCCTCCTCGCGCTCCTCGTCCCGCTGCTTTGCACCGCGACCTCCTGCGGAACGAGCGAAGGTCACCGCCCACACGCGAACGCGAACGCAGCGACAGTTGGCGGCGCGCACAAGGGGGTGGAGGGAGGGGGGAGGGCTTCTTAGAAGGAGGCTGCTCCTTAGAAGGCGCCGGCCTTACATCTATAGACAAGGCCCGCGCCCTCTGAGAAGCAGGGGTGCTTCTGAGAAGCCTTCCCCCCTCCCCCATACCCCCTTCTGCGCGCGACTGAGACAGGCCCACTAAAGAAAAGGATACCATATAATAACAAATGACTACGTGAGCAGAAGCTGTCCGAAAGCCAGACAGATATCCGATCGGCGCGGGACACGCCTGCTTGGCGCGCGGGGCACCCCAGCGCCGATCCAAGAACTCCGCGCGGACGGTCGACAGTGTATGGTTGCGCTTGTTGCTTTTCTCTTTGAAGCTGAGAAGTCGAATTGGTCATCGTTCTGCACGCGGCACTCCTCCTGCTGCCCCCTACTCCTCTGGACCAGCTCGTTCTATGACTCGTAAGGTATATGCTCGCTAGTGGCCTGGATCCCCGCAGGGGGCTTACGATCCATGGCGTGGAGGCAACCATTTGTTCTTCGGGCGCTTGCGAGCAGGCACTGTGCGAGCTGTGGAACGCGCTTCGTCCTCCTCCTGTCTGTCTCTCTCGGCCCTCACTCTCCCCGCCTCTCCCGCGGGAACATAACACCCATATGGACGCCCGAAATGGGTACGGGAAGAATGGGTACAATGCCCAACAACAAATGTTGTCCCAAACCAACAGCGGCCGCTGTTGGGCGGGCGGCCTCCTGTCTCAGATGGACACAGACCGCGGCGGCGCGGACAGCGAGTCCTGTTCAAAATGAAGAGGAACTGCTGTTGGGCGTCGTACCCATTCTTTCCGTGCCCATTTTGGGCGTCCCGAACCCAGGGCGCCGATCTGCCGCCCCAGGCGCGTCGCGGGACCGAGCCGGTGCAGCGTCACGCCTCCTCCGCAGCACGGGAGGGAGCCAAGTCTTCCTCGATGACAGGCGTGGAGGAGTCCACCTGTGGCACACCGCCGCCGCCGTCGCCGTCGCCGTCGCCGTCGCCGTCGCCGTCGCCGTCGCCGTCGCAGTCGCCGTCGCCGTGGTCGTCGTTGTCGTCGTCTCTCTCCTCTTGGATCCAGCTGCTGCTGATGCTGCTGCCGCTGCAACCGCTGGGTGCTGATTTTACTGCCTCTGCTTTTGCTTCCTACGAGTGGCGCGGCTACTACCACTCCTACCAGCGTTCTGGTTGGGTAGCAGGACGTTTCTTTGTTGATTCCCTGTTTCAACACCCCTCCGTCCCCTGTTCGGAATTGGGTTCACCCCTCCCCCTCCCCCTGCCCTGGGTCTGGACTTGAGGGGGCGAGAGGGGTTAGAGAGTCCAAGATGGTTCCAAAATGGCCTCCAAACTGGCACAAGATGAACGGACATGTTTCAAGATAGCGTCTGGCATACCTCCGAGAGGACCAAAAACTGCTCAAAGCGTCCTCGGAGCCTTCTAAGGCACCCTCCCTCGGAGGCAAACAATCGCACCCAAACCGAACGGAACCAATGACTTCTTACTTCTCGCCTTTGGGGCCTCCGACGTGCATCTGAGGCGTCAAGATGACATCGAGATTGCCCAAGAGAGCCCCAAGTGCCCAAGAGGGCCCAAGATTGAGCAGGGACCGATCGCTCCGGCATCCCTCTAGGGCTACCACGACATGTTCTGAGAACCCCTATAGGTTCTAAATAACAAAGACAAAGTTCTTAGAACATGAACCCGATGTGTGAAAACAAGATAAGCTCAATCAGACATGTCTAAGAATATTCTGTGCAGACCACAGAAGGTTCTCAGAACATTCTTTGGTGGGCCTATAGGCAAGTGGGGACACTTCGCCACTGCTCGACAAGATGGCCCCAAGACGGCCACAGGAGCGCCCCACCCAACACCCAAGAGCGCTCCAAGGGGCAAATGTTGGGTCTCCGACGGGGGAGGGGGTGGGGGGCGGGGGCCAACCAGGGCCCCCGCCACTTCAACGAGCCCAAACAAGGCACTCGGGCGCCCCCAACAGAACCCCACGAGGGCCCCAAGATGGCTCCAAGAGTCCTCCAATAGGCGCTCTCAGAACAAAAGATGTGCCAAGGTCTCCTCCTCCTCCTCTTCCTGCTCCATCTCCTCGTTGGCCTAGTTACTTCCCCCCTCCTCCCCTCCCCACGACTCCAGGAGGCCCTTACGGGGCTCATAAGTCAACTCGCATGGGCATCGGTTCTGGATGAAATGGATGCGCTGCAGCAGTGTCTCCTCCGTCATGGGTAGGATTCGGTCTTCCACTGACCCTTAGGGGTGAATGTTCCACTGCCTGGTTTTACGTTGCCTTGATCAGGGCAACGTGCCGGAGCATGTTGCTTGGATGGCCCGCTGGCTCTCATGTGAGGCCTCCACGAGGATCCTGAGACAACTCGCCTGGGCACAAGTTCTGCATGACGTTGATGTTTTGCTGGTTGGGCTCTTCCGCCGATTAATTGATTCGGTATTCCACGGATCCGTCTGGAAGGCTGTTGCGATGCATGCAATTCCACTTCATCGAATGGGGCAACACGGCTGGTCTCCATGTATGGAAGGGCTGATGGGGATACGTGAAGCGTCAATCATGGGTGTCCAAGACGTATGTTATCATTACCCTTACCGTCCCCTCTCTACGACCACCGCAACGACTACGCATTATTGTACGTTTGTTATTGCTTGTCCTGCTGTGTCGAACGCTACCAGAACAACGACTACCACACCTACACCTACCGATAATAGTAGGGTTACGCATTTACGTACGCTTTGTAGCAAACGATGAACGCTCAATGGGGTAAGGGCGTCGGCTCGTCCGCTATGCGAATATGGAGCACACTGCCAGACTCGCTTGACGCCATGGGATAATCAAGGCATTTGCCAAACTGAGGACGTACGATGCTGATGATGGTACGGCACAAAGCTTACAGGATCGCAGCTTGAAAATTACAGGGCCTGTCCCACGTAGGGTAAGAAAACAATTGAAATGAGGACCGCACGAACGTCAAGAGTGGAGCATGTACTTCGTCGTGCTGTCCTAGTAAAGTTGCTCGATACAGGACAAAACACCAATGAAGGGACGTTCGGGACCGTTCTTTACGGTTTCGCCTCGAACCTGCATCGACAACATGATGTATATAACGAAACCATCGTGCGCGCTTCGCGGGCGTTCACTTTCTAGCGCGGACCCGGCAATTACTCGAAAAGCGGAGTGACTCGAGGAACGATTGCATACCTGCTTGAGGTTGTCTGGAGGGAAGACGCTGGAGAAGAAGGAAGAGCGGAGGATGGAAAGGGGGAGGAATGCGATGTGGGGAGGGAGGGAAGGAAGGGTGAGGATTAGGGAAGACGAAGAAAGAGGAAACAAGTGGAAGAATCAGCAGGAGAAGGGCAAAATATGGTACGCAGAAGTAGAAGGAGGGAAGAGAAGGATGAGGAAAGAGGGGCGACCCCGATACCACACATATCGCATGGAAACTTGGGAACACACATGTCGTGGACCTGAGGGCCTGAGATGTTCTGGGACTGCTACGGGTACAAGGCCCCAAACCGGCCCCCCCAACAGGCCCCACGACCAGTGGGAAATGCTGCTTGCCGGTTGTCATGTCCCGAACCTCGACAGCCCTCGCTTCTTCCCCCTGCTTTTCGTTCATGGCCAACCGCCCGTCGCGACCGAACGATAGCGGAAAATGCTGGGCCCTGCGCCACGTGGCGAATCAGAAAACTGTAGCAAGCCGTGGGGCCCTGGGTCCACAAGTGACTGCATCGCTACGCGGCTTTGCAAACTGCTAGCCACAAAATTCACCGCCTCGTCTTGCTTGAAGTGGCGTGAACAGAGGCGACGTGCAATGCCCTCGGATACCAGCACCTTGCCACATGAAGTCTCACAATCATACGCTCTACACACTCAGCTGGACACCCATTAGAGGCACGCGCACTCACCAAGCACGAGGTGGGCACCCACACGCGGAAAGACAGTCTCATATGTACACTATGTACACCAGGCAGGCGCGCACAGGCTGACGAGTGCCTCTACCTCACGTGAGGAACCAATCGGGCACGCTGGGACAATTGACTGGTAAACCTTCTGCCCTGCCAGGCCAAACTCGTGCTCCCTTGCTCACGCGTGCGTGCCGACAACCTCCACCGGCTCGACCGCCTCTGCTGCAGAGGGCCTCTCAATCGAGCTGCTCTCGCTCTCAGGCGGGCCCGTGGAAACCGAGGTGATGTCCCACTTGTCGCTCTCTGGCGGGTTGGTCACGTCGACAGGCTTCTCTGGCGGCGCCTCGGCATCGACGGCCGCGTCTGAGCTGACCGCCTTATGCCTGTACGCACAGGCCACGGACACCATCACCAGGGTCAGGAACGCGAAGGTCAGCAGCGCGAGCACAGACCAGAACGTCCACCAACCTCCATTGCCGGCGGCGCTCTCACCGCTGGCATCCGCATCCGCTGGCGCAGACGGGTACACGGCGACCCAGTCCACCTCTCGGCGGACGAAGGGCGGTGGGAGGAGGAGGAGGAGGAGGAGAAAAGAGAGGAGGGGGAGGAGGGGGAGGAGGAAGAGAGGAGGAGGAGGAGGAGGAGGAGGAGGAGGAGGAGGAAGATGAGGAGGAGGAGGAGGAGGAGGAGGAGGAGGTCGGGGAGGTACGTCGCAAGGCGGCTGGGACACCTGCACCCCGACGTGCTGCCATGCGGGGTGCAGGCTCTCCAGCCGCCCTGGGGCAGGCGCCCCCCGTGGCGGACAAGCGGATGCTGGACCTCGAGGAGGCGAACACCACTCAAACACAAACAGTCGACGGTCCTCGTGTATTTTCTGCATCGGCGCTGGAGGCCCCCTGGCGGCATGCGGCCCTCTGGCAGGTTCAGTTGATGCATGGTTTCGCTCCTCGATGCCAGGCCATGAGCATCGCTTAATCGAACTCGACCATCCCTGACGTGGCCTAGGCCCAACTGGCCGAGTTACCCCCCCCCCTCCAGAGAAGGGGATAGATTGCCACCTCCGGGCTTCGAAGGGCAATTTCCCCGCCTTGGGTGGTGGGATGGCTGGGCTCGGATCTGGAAGGGGATGGGGATGGGGATCGGGTGAACGATGCTGAGACTGACTACCTACCAGACCACCCCAACCCAACCCGAAGACCCGAATTTGACCCGAATTCCGGGTTGGGGGAGGGGGGTACGGGTGCCATGTGATTTTTGTTCAATCTTCCCCGACCCCCCCCCACTGGAAATGGAGGGCAAGTTGAGGCCTTCGGGTTGGGTTGGGGTGCACCCTGCGAAATGCTCAAGAAATCATGGGTTAAGAAATTCATAGTCTCAGAATTTGCTACAAGAACCGAAATTCTATTGCAATCTTAGGATTGGCATGGAAACATTGGGAATCATCGAGACTCGGGCCGAAAACGCAAGTTTTCTTGAGCATCGCCAAGGGGATGGTTTGGTGCGTGGTTCGGGTCGGGCGAAAGGGGGGGATAGCAAAGGGGGGGTTTGAGAATCAGCTCACGTAGCTGATTTTCCCAGCGCCTCCTGGCGCCGGGAGGCGCCCATGTATCGAGGGATGGGCCTGGCGGCGGGGCCGAAACCAGCTGCATGCAGCAAATTTCGTCCCCCCCCTTTCCCAATCCCCCCCTTTCGTCCGGCACGAATGGCGAGCGTCTGCCCCGCGTCCGCCGAGCCTCCGCCGAGGCCACCACCACCCCCAGGCCCGCGGCGTCGAAGGCCGCCTGCAGCGCCGCCACGAGGCCGGCCGCGGCGGGGGCCTCGGGCCCCGGCCGCGCGCCTCGGAAGCGCACCTGGTGGCTGCTCGTACGGGTGACCCTTGGCAAAGAGTCCGCCACACACATGTACATATATATATATATATATATATATATATATACATATACATACATATACATTTTTAATATATATATATATACATATATATCAATATATATGGGGGTGTATTTATATATAAATACATATATATATATATATATATATATATATGTATATATATATATATAACACGCACAGACACCCTCCCTCCAAAGATTGTCCCTGGGCCTCCGGGGGGGGGGGGACGGCGGTGTACAGATCACCACTGCGAGCCACGGACTCCACACACCGCCCCCCTCCCTGACGGCACGCGCAGAATAGGCCGGAGGGTGTCCGTGTGTGTCTATCTGTGTAATGTATCGATCCAGCCCGCCTCCACACTCACGAGCGCCAGAACTGAGCAGACCTACGTGGCGTCTTGGACTGGGTGGCCTCTGGTGCGCGGCCTGCCGATCAAGCCTGCCTGTCGGCTGGACCTCTCCGCCTCTCCGCGGCCCCGGAGGCTGCGCGTGCCCGAGCGGGAGCGCCGCGAGGCCGCGGGGCAGAGCGGCCCAACCGACGGTGCAGCTCCCCGCGCGCGCGCGCCGGCTGCTCCCGGCGGGCCGCAGCCCCGGGGGCGGCGGAGCCTGGGCGGCGCAGCTCGGCGCCCGAACACGCGGGCTTGGCACCCCGCGTCCCGCGCCCGGGCTTGGCACCCCCGCGCGTGCCGCGAGAGCCGCGCACCAAGGGCCACTCGGGCGAAAGGTCACTCTTAAGCTGGACGACCATAGTGCGATGGCGCGATGTGCTCCGGATGCGTTCCGCAACACCCTGGATTCCCCGATCGTGGAGGGCGGACCAAGTCGGGAGTCGCGGAAGTGTAGGGCATCTGAAGCATCCTGGAACAGATCATTATCATGACCTCTTGCCCCTCTGATCATTATCACGACCTCTTGCCCCTCTGATTACTTGCAGCCGTGCCTGGAAACTGCTGGTGTCGGAGCCCGACAGGCGCCTGCCGGAGGCCGCACGGATGCTCAGGATGCTGACCTGCTGCATGCCGAGGTGCATCGCCAGTGCGTCCCCGATCCAGCCCGCCGATGCCTGGGACTCTGGGACGCAAAAAGGCCGGAAACTCTGGGGCCTCCTCGGAGGCTCCCGTGCGAACCGAACGCAAAGTACAACCATCGCGTAACAGATCGCCTCTCACATGGGATGGTCAGAGAGCGCCCGCCACGGAGCTTGTCCGCCTCCGTGCTCCGAGGCACGAGATTGACTCGGAAGGTGGGCGAGGGCCAGCAAATCCGTGGCTGCTACAAAAACAATCTTCCCGGAGCTCCGTTTTAGCATCCATGGGTTTCCCAGGCTTCGCCTGGCTTTTCATTGACCGTCCCTCCGAGTTCTCTGCATGGGCGAGGAAAGCCCTGAAAACCCGCGCGCGAGGTGCACCTGAGGGGAAACCTGGAGCACCCTGAACGCAAGCCACCGCGCGGCGCGCGGAGCGAAGAGACCTTGGGACCTTGGGTACCCTGACGAAAAGCAGTTGGTCTCTTGATGCGCGCCCCCACTGTAACGCAACCATGCAAAACTCGGAGGTCCGCGAGGATTTCTCGGATCGGCGGCCCCTCCATTCCTGGCGCGCGAAGAGCGCGCCAAGGGCAGCGCCAGAGGCGCCGCTGGAGGGCGCCAGCGCCGATCCGAGGAATTCGTGCGCGGACCTCCGAATTTCTGTGGTTATGCCACTTCTGAAAGGTGCCCTACGACACACACACACACACACACACGCACACACACACACACACACACACACACACACACACTCACTCACTCACTCACTCACTCACTCACTCACTCACTCACTCACGCACACACGCAAATAAATACACACAAACAGCAGGCCCCCCCCCGTATTTTCCCTTATTTCCAGGGTCTTTGTCTTCCCCCTACTTACCATCTCTTCCCATATGTTCTGAAGACTCGACGATTCAGTGTGCCTGTGTGTTTTCCCCTCCTCCTACGTGCCGTCTCGGAGGCGTCATAACAGCGGCGAGAAGAGCCTGGATCGTCAAAATTCCACACGTTTGCTGCATGGCTTTCGCATGACCGCCTATTCGGTCTTCAGCGCGTCCCAGAGAGGGATTCGTATCGCTATTATTTTTATTATAATAGTAATATTCGTAATAGTATCACTCGTATTAGTACTGGTATTTATCGTATGGTTCTTGTTTCGCATTATGATCATCAGTATTGGTAGTACTACGTTTACTACTCATATTCTCATTCGTATTATCATAATAATTATGATTATTCTTAGTTTGAATAGCGGCTGTTGCGGGGGGGGGGACCGGCGGGTAGCAGTACCGGCGGCCGCGGCGCGCGCCCGCCAAGGTGCGTCCGCGCCATCGGCACATCAATTGCCTGCGCGCGCTGCCGTGCCTGCGCGCGCGACAATGCAAAGTGAAGTGGTGCAAGACAACGCCGCCTGAGTGCACCACAGTGCTTGGGTACACCACAAAAGCTGCGCGCACAACGCCACCACGTCGCCCATGTACGCCACAAAATATGTGTACACTGCAGCAGCCGTGTGCGCAACAGCGCTTGAGTACACAACATCGCTTGCGTGTGCCAAAGCGCCTATGTATACCGCGGCGCCTGCGTGCACCACAGCAACCATGCGCACCACAACGCCTGCGCACGCTACAATGCTTCCGTGCACCATAACGCCTGTCGACAGCAAAACGCGCCAACGGGCACATCAGTAGTTTGCGAAGTTTTTTATTTTTCCGGGGCCCGCCACAGACCGCGGAAGGCCTCACCACGTCGCCCGTGTACACCGCAACGCCTGGAGAGTAAGACCGATGGCGCGCAAGCTGCTAGGTTGGCACTGTATGAAATTTCGGCAAGACCATCCGTAAATTGCTTCGAGACGGCCACGAGGAGATGGAAATATATGGGAAGAAGAGGGAAACTCGGGAGCGAGGTGGGGGAGGAATACGGCGGGAGGTACTGATGGAAGTTGGAAGCAAATTTGTTTCGAATGGCGCATGAGCAAATAAGGACGAACAGCCACTTTGTACCTCGGCGCACCAGCGCGCGACGAACACGTCACGAAACTCGGCCCGCAAATGCAAACGAAAGCCGACGAGGCGGACGAGGAGGAACGAGAGGGAAGACAACGCGAAGGGGCAGGGTGCTGCGCGGAGAACTCCATGTGGCCCAAACGGCCATAACGCACAGCGCAGTCCAGAGGGGAAGAGGAAGGAGAGCAGGAGGAGGAGGGGGAGGAGGAGGCGGAGGAGGAGGAGGAGGGGGAGGATATTAGTAGGCGGTGGAGAAGGCGAGTGGAGGTAGGACTACGTGATGCCATACAGCAACTGCACTCCTGGCATCGTTCGACGTCGTCTCGCCTTCGTCAGCACCAATTGTAACAGACTCGGGGTAACCGTTGTTCCACCCAGACATGGCTGCGAAATTCCCTGGCAGCATTGCTTCCAGACTTCCACCAGTAGGAAGAGCAGGAGAAGATAACATAGGGATGTAGGCGTAAACCACACTAGTCTGCGCACTGCAGCAGCCTGAAGGCGCCACAACATGCAGGTGAGCACCGAAACATGCCTTTCATCACCACGCCAATCCTGCGAATCCGGCGCCGCAACAGGTGGAGGACCTGCGAACGCCAGATCACGTTTGTGAGCACCACACATGCCTTTTCAGCACCACGCCACGCCTGTGAGCACAGCGCCATACCTGCTGAGCGGAGGGGGGTCCGCCCTCCACCTCCTAAAAACGTACGAGCGTTGGCGTTACCCGGTTGGGGGGGGCAGGTAAAGAAGCGTTGCCCGCCAGAGGAAAAACAAACAAACAACAAAAAACAAAAAAACGCTCTCCAAGACAGCACAAGACGCGCCCTCGGCCCAATAGCCCCTAAGAGTAGCCCAAAAGGCCCCCAAGACGGCCCCAAGATGGGGAGCACGAACTAACACTTGGAGCCCTCCGCACAAAGACTGCCCCAAGCCCCCCCGCACGCCCCCGAGGTGCGCCCAAGAGGCCGCATCAGGCCCCCAAAAGGCCCCGAGAGAACCTGATCAGGACACTAGAGGTCCCCATGACGCCTCAAGACAAACCCCTAACCGCCTCCAAGAGGCATCCGAAAGGCCTCCCAAGAGATCCTCACAAGCATCCAGGAGGCCTCTGACCTACAACCCAGGCATGGTGGCGGGATGGGCCGAGGGCCATGAGATCCGCCGCCCCCTGTCGATTCATCGCAGGGGTGCCTGGCGTGCTAGATCCCCCTGGGGCTCCGGCCCGTCCTGCCCAAGAAACGGCCGTTTCGCTCGGGCCCATCAACAAATCGCGAAGATGGCCCAAGATGGCTTCCAAGTCCGCCCAAGATAATCCAAGACGGCCTCCAAGACGGCCCAAGAGTCCAAGACGGCCCAAGACGGCACACGAGGCCCCCCAGAGGCCTCCCAGACGGCCCAAGAGGCCTCCTAGAGGGTCTCCAGGAGGGCCAGAAGAATCCAAATTCATTGATTTGCCTTATGTTCTTTGAAGAATTGTGGCATTTGCTTCTTCTCGGCATTCCGACGGCTCAAGACGGCCCAAGAGGCCCCCAAGATCGCCCAAGAGGCCCCCCAGAGGGCTCCATGACGGCCCAAGTGGCCTCCAAGATGGCCCCAAGAGGGCCCCAAGACGGCCCAAGAGGCCTCCAACACGCCCAAGACGGCCTCCAAGACGCCCAAGATGGCCTCCAAGACGGCCCCGAAGCGCCCCAAGAGGGTCCCCCGTTGGCCCAGGAAGGCCTCCAAGACGGCTCCCGACGGCGTCAGACGTGCCAGGAACCCACCAAGATGGCCGAAGTTGGCTCGAAGCTGGCCCAAGACGGCCCAAGAGGCCCCCAAGAGGGCCTCCAGGAAGGCCAGAAGAGGCCAAAAACATATATTTTCCTGGGTTTTTTCACGGAGTTTGACATTTCCTTCTTTTCGGCCTTCTGACGGCCCGAGACGGCCCAAGAGTCCCCAAAAATCGCCGAAAGATCGCCCAAGAGGCCTCCAAGACGGCCAAGATGACCTTCAAGATGCCCACGTGTTCCCCGAAGGCTTTCCAAACCGATTCGGGGAACACATGGTCCGACGGCTTGGCAGGTCTGGCCTCAACGTTCGGCTACATAGGCGCTTCCACGAAGGCAGGGGGCGGCGGTGATTCGCCGTAGGCGTCTTCGATCCGCCGCCCCCTGTGCTTGTCACAAAGGTGCCTGGCGTGCTAGACGCTACCGTTTTTGGTTTGGGTTCTTTTCCAAAAGAACTCTCCCTGGGGCTCCGGCCCGTCACGCCGGCCACCCGGAAAGAGCCGGAAGACCTGGTTGCCAAGGTTTTTCCTGCTCCAGACGGCTCCAAGATGGCCTCCAAGCTGGCTCCAAGATGGCCAAGATGGCCTCCAAGACGCCCCAAGAGGGTCCAAGAAACTTCCAAGTCCGCCCAAGAAGCCTCCAAGACGGCCCAAGGCTGCCCAAAAGGTACCCAAGAGGCCTCCAAGACGGCCCAAGAGGCCTCCGTGAGGTCCTCCCTCCAGGAGGGCCCGAAGAGGCTAAAATTATGGATTTCCCGTAGGTGTTTCAAAACAAATTGTATTTGTTCTTTTTCGGCCCAAGACGGCCCCAGATCGCCCCAAGAGCGCCGAAGTGACCTCCAAGATGGCCTCAGGACTGCCCGAGAGGCGCCCAAAACGGCCCCAAGAGGGCCCAAAGACGGCCCAAGAGGTCTCTCAGATGCCCCAGAAAGCCTCCAAGACGGCCCTGGAGCACCCAAGGAGGGCCCCAAGTCGGCCCAGAGCGACCCCCAAACAGTTTCCGACGGCATCAGACGGGCCAGGAGCCCAACAAGACGGCCAAGATGGCTCTAAGATGGCCCAACACGGCCCAAGAGGCCTCCAGGAAGGTCCGAAGAGGCCGATTGTATGGATTGCCCGTTGGTTTTTGAAGGATTTGGGCATTTGCTTCTTTTCGGCCTTCTGACGGCTCGAGACGGCCCAAGAGCTCCAAAAGATCGCCCCAAGATCACCCAAGAGGCCTCTAAGATGGACCCGGAACGGTCCAAGAGGCAAGGAGGCCCCCAAGATGACTCCAAGAGGCTCCCAGGAAGCTCCAAGGAGGCCCCAAGAGTGTCCCCAGAGGCTCCGAAGATACCCCCTCCTCCTACTCCTCCTCCACCTCATCCTCCGCCTCCTTCTGATATTCCCCGCCATCCTCCCCCAAGTGTTCCCCGAAGAGTTTCCACAACCGTTCGGGGAACACATGGTCCGATTTTCTTGGCGGAGCTCTGGCCACAACGCTCGGCCACATGGGCGATTCTAGAAGGCAGGGGGCGGCGGTGATTCGCCGTTGGCGTCTTCTACCCGCCGCCCCCTGTGGTTTTGCCACAGGGGTACACGGCGTGCTAGACTTCTGGTGGTTGTTGGTGCTTTCTCAAGAACTCCCACATGGGGCTTCGGTCCAGCGCGCCAGCCTAACCTGGAAAGCTCATCCAATCACGGGTGGCAAGGATGTGTCCGCTCCAGATGGCTCCAAGATGGGATGGCCTCCAAGATGCCCTCAAGAGGGCCAAAGTGGCTCAAGATTACCGCCAAGACGGTCCCAGCATGCCTCAATAACGGCCGAGATGCCTTCAAGAGAGGCCCAAGAGGCCCGAGATGGACCCAAGAAGGCCCAACGTGGCCTCAGGATGGTCCAAATGCCAACACAGACGTTCCAAGAGAGACCCAACAGGCCCCCAGAGGGCCCCAAGAGGCCACACTCTGTGATTTCCCTCACCTTTTGCGGGATGTTGCAATACTCGCGCCTTCGGGCTTCGGACGCGCCAACATGGCCAAGGAGGACTCCAAGATAGCTCAAAGGCAGCCCAAGAGGTCCCCAAGGCGGCCCCAAGACGGTCAAGATGGCTTCCAAGACGGCCCGAAGCGCCCCAAGAGGGTCCCCAAGTCGGCTCAGAGGCGCCCCGGGACGGTTTCCGACGGCGCCCGATGGGATAGAAACGCCCCAAGACAGCAAAAGAGGACCCCACGAAGCCCCCCAATGGGCCCTCAGAGGCCCGAGGAGGCCCCACATAGGCCTCCAAGAAGAACCCAGGAGGCTCCCAGGAGGTTGCACGAGTGTCCCAAGAGGCTCCCAAGAGGACTCTTTATTCTCCTCCTCCTCCTCCTCTTCCTCCTCCTCTTCCTCCTCCTTCTCCTCCATGAGTTCCCCGAACGGCTGGGGGAGCACAAGGTCCGATAGTTTGGCCGAGCTCAGGACCCAAGCGTTTGCACACAGAGGCGCTTTTCAAACAGGCAAGGGGCGGCGGCGATTCGCCATAGGCGTCTTTGATACTGCCCGCCACCGTGTCCCTGGGCACGGAGTGGGCGTGTCTCCAGGTCCTTTGCCTCATCCCCTGAACCTCAGTCAGTCTCGAGGAGTTGCTTAGGGGGGCCCAGACCCTAAATTCTCGAGTCTTCTTGTGCTTGCCATGTGCCCCCCCTGGGCTTCGGAAAGCGTTGTCGCGTGACTGTTTGGGGCCCAAGAGGGCGCCAAGACTGACACTGAGGTCCCCAAATGGACCTCGAGCACAAGACGGCCCAAGAGGGCCCCGAGTTGCCGAAAGATCTGTCCAATACGCCCAAGATGGCCTCGAAACAGCCCGAGAGGCCCCAAGACGCCCCAAGAGTGTTCGAAGAGGCGTCCCAAGAGGACCCAAGAGGCAAACATGAGTGATTTCCCATGCGTTTTTGAAGGTGTTTGGTCTTCTCGCCTTTTCGGCTTTCCACGACGCTCCAAGACGGCCCAAGAGGCCCCCGAGACCCCCCAAGACGGCCCCCCAAAGTCCGCCAAGACGGCCCAAAGACGGCCCAAAGACGGCCCCAAGAGGGCCCAGTAGGTGCCCAAGGCGGCCTATGAGGACCACACGACGGTACCAAGAGGGGTCCAAGAGAGGGACGGCGAATGAGCTCTCCGCCCCAGGAGGGCCCCAGGAGGCCCCGAGAGGGCCCCAAGAGGCCCCCAAGAGGCACGCGAAAGGCCCTCAAGAGGCCCAAGAGAGGCACCCAGACGCACCCAAACGGCCCCCAAGAGGCATCAAAACTGCCTCCCGGAGGCCCCCGAGATGCCTCACACGAGATCCCAACGAATTTATAGCGGGATGGGCCGAAGGCCATCAGATAAGACTTCTCGGCACGCGCGTCGACCCCTGGGGGGGCGACGCACACACAGTATGAGTAGATCGGGGTGACGCCGAACCACCACTGAGGACTAGGAACCACCAGCCAGGGGGGAGGTCGCTCCCCCGGTTGCGTGGGCCCCGCCCCTCGCTCGACACGCCCCCCCATCCCCAGCTCGGGGAGGCATCGTGAACCTCCTCGCTGGAGGTGGCCCCCCCCGGGTGGCGGTGTCGCCGCTCCTCCTCCTCCCGACGCCTGGAGGTCCACCGTGGGGCCGACCAACCGCAGCGTCAGCAGGCCCTCGTGCTCCAGCCCCGCCTCGGTGGCGCCCGTCGCTTCCGCTTCCGGCACCGCCTGCGCCACCTGAAGGGGCCCCAGGACACACAAATAAATACACACAAATAAAAATATTCCCTATCTGTTTCCATAGTTTCTGGGTTTCTGTCTTCCCCCCCACTTCCCATATTTTTCCATATTTTCCGGGGAATCGAAAATTAATTGTGTCTGTGTGTTTCTTTTCCTCCTGACCACCACCGGGGCGGGAGCCGGCGCCACCGCGTCCGCGCAGGTGTCGCCGACCCGGGTGAGGCGGAAGGCGTCGACCACCATGAAGCACTGCCCCGGCCCAGCCAGGCACACCTCGTGGGCATGGTTCCGCATGGTCAGGGCGCCGCTCCATCCCTCGAAGAACATCCACATGCCCAGGGTGTTCCACTTTCCCACGGTCGCGGGGCTGGACTGATCGTAGTAGATCGTCGTGCTCAGGCCCTCGCAGTAGTCGACGGTCAGACTGACGTTCTGAGGCAGATATCGTCGACAATTCAGATCACTGCCGGGGTGGTGCTCCTGAATTGCGTAACAGCCGCTGCGGGGAGGCTGGAACCCGATAGTGAAGCTGGCCTCTCCCTTGTTCCTGTTCCAATCGTGATGAAACTGTCCGTTGTAGGCGTCGCTCAAGCAGGGCTCGAAGCTTCCCTCGAATGTGTTGACGCTGCTTATCTGGAGCGCGGAGTCCATGTCATCCAGAACGATCTGCTGAGCTGCACCCCGGCTCGCCTGCAGCGACAGTGCCACCAGCGAAACCACCGAAGCCAACATGAAGCCCATGCCGCCTGGCCCTGGCTAACAAAGGGCGCCGCTACGGAGATGCTGCACAACTTCGCCTTCAGCCACAAAGGCTAGTTCGTTACGGTACTCCGGGGGGTCTGGGGGACGGGAGGGCGCCCAGACCCCCGACGTCGTCATTTTTTTTTGTTTTACAAAGTCGACCCCCAGAGGTCTGGACCCATTCCCAGGGACCAGGTTCTCATCGTTTTTCGACGGCCCCGGAGCCAGGTAAGGGCGCCGAACACAGCGAGAAACCTCTCGCCGGGACTTTCTCAGGACTCGAGGGGGTCTGGGGGGTGAGCGGGCCATCATCATCGCCATCGCCATGTGAGCGTTTCTTTATTCCCTACCTAGGCTCTGCCTAGAAGGGTTCTTACTCTCTGTGTTTAAAGGGGCTGGGCAGTGCAAATCGCCCCGGGCGGTTTCCCCAGGATCCGCCCCGCGGTTCCCCCAGTTGCGCCCCCTGGGTTCACCCAGCTTAGCTTAGCTGAGCTAAGCTAAGCTTAGCTTAGATTGTCTCATCTTAGTTTAGCTTAGCTTAGCTGTGCCTAGCTTAGTTTAGCGTATCTCAGCTTAGCTGAGCTGAGCTTAGCAGAGCTTAGCTTAGCACAGTTTAGCTTAGCATAGCTTAACTTACCTTACCTTAGCTTAGCGCAGCATTAGCACAGCATAGCATGTAGATGTAGGTGTAGGTGTAGATGAGGATGTAGGTGTAGGTGTAGGTGTAGGTGTAGATATAGATGTAGATGTAGATGTAGATGTAGATGTAGATGTAGATGTAGGTGTAGATGTAGGTGTAGGTGTAGATGTTAGTCTCGCTGTTGATGTTGATGTAGATGTAGATGCAGGTGCAGATGTACATGTCGCTGTCGGTGTGGATGCAGATGCTGCTTTCCTGAATGCTCCAACTCCCAGGTAGGGTCGCACTGGGATAATTCGGCGTTTCGACATTGGGCGGAAGGGGAGGGGAAGGGGGGGGTGCCTGGCTCCGGACCTCTGCTTGGCGCGGCTGTTTGGGATTGTGCGTCCTCTTATTAGGGGGGGCCCCACCGGCCCGAGGCAGGCGCCCGAACACGGCCAAGACCCACTCCACGGGTGGAGAGGGGGGGGAAGGGAAGGGGGCGCGAGGGCCCGCGCCCATCGGCAAAAGAACGAGTAAAGAAACGCTCACCATCGTCGTGCTGAGAGGGTTTGGGCGCCCGAGTTATCCGGGGTAGCTCGGGTCCAGGGTAACTCGGGTTTGGATTCCCGAAGAAGGAACCCGAGTCAGCCCTGACCCGAGTTACCCCTGATGATGTGGGGCTCTGGACGCCTGAATTATCCGGGGTAACTCGGGCCCGAAGTAACTCGGGTTCGGAATCCCGAGAAGCGAACCCGAGTTAGCCCTGACCCGAGTTACCCCTGATGATTCGGGGCTCTGAAGGGTGACTGCCTCACAGCGCGAGGGGGTCGGGGCGAGTGGGAGAGGCACAGAGGGCGTCGACGTGGCACCGCGCGCCCCCGAGGCACTGCACAGATCTCGTATCCCGGGGGGGGGGGGGACGAGACGGGCCTCCAACAAAGAGGCCCATGCTGCAGACGCGGGCGGTGAAGGCTCTAAAAAGTACAAGCAACAAACATCAAGCAACAACAACAACAACAACAACAACAACAACAACAACAACAACAACAACAACAACAACATCAACAACAACAACAGCAGCAGCAACAACAACAGCAGCATCAACAACAACAGCAACAACAAACGCAACAACAACAACAGCAGCAACAACAACATTAACAACATTAACAACAACAATAACAACACCAAACACCAACAACAACAACCACAACAACAACCACAACCACAACAACAGCAACAGCAACAGCAACAACCACAACAACAACCACCACCACAACAACAGCAACAACAACATCAACGACAACAATCATGTTAAGTCTGTTCGCTCTCACTGGAACGCGTGACTCGCATTCTGTATACGCCAACCCTCGATACCCGCCCACTTCGTCTTCGATTGCACCCATTCCCGGGGGGCATATCTCCCTTGGCGGCCCCTGATCGCAGTGCGAGGACCTCTCGAGCGAGAGCGCCGTTCCTGAATTCGGGGGCCTCTCTGGCCGAAGGCTCTCGGAATACATTTTGAGAAACATCGACGGGAATCAAGGGACCCCTTGTCGTCGTGTCTGGGCCTGCACCAGCCAACCTGAATCACGGGAACATCTCGAGCGAGAGCGCCACTCTTGAGTTCGGGGGCCTCTATGGTAAGGGCCTCTGCGAATAAGTCTTGAGGAAGTATTGCACGAGAACCCTTGTCGTCGTAGCTGGGCCTCCACCAATTTGACTGAATCGCGAGAACGTCTCGAACGAGAGCGCCGTTCCTGAAATTAGGATGCCTTCCTGGCCAGGGGCTCTTGGAGCAAATCGTGAGGAAGTATCGAGCAGGAGCACTTGTCGTCATGGCTGGGCCTCCGCCAACTTGACTGAATTACGAGGACGTCTCGAGCGAGAGCGCCATGTCTGAGTTCGGGGGCCTCTCTGGCCAGGGTGTCTTGAGGTAAATCGTGAGGAAATATCGAGCGGGAGCCGTTGTCGTTCTAACCGGGCCTCCGACGACACACATTTCCAATCAAGCCCGCGCTCGAGCGGGAGCCTCGTTTTCAGAGGAATTGCAGCGGGCGTCGAGCGACAACAACAGCGACAACGGCAACGATGACGACAACCACGAAACCAACAACAACAACAACAACAACAACAACAACAACAACAACAACAACCTCACCATCAACAACAACGACAGCAACAACAATAGCAACCTGATAATCAGCAACAACAGCAACACCACTAACAACATCATACTTAACAACATCAACGGAATAACAACGACAACAACACCAACAACAACAACCACTACAGCGACAACCGCAGCAACAACAGAAACGATGACGACGACAACAACAACGACAGCGACAGCGACAACAATCCCAGCAGCAACAACACTAACAGCAACACCATACTCAGCAACATAATCAGCTATATGACAACGGCGACAACAACAGCAACAATATCAACAGCACCAACTGAAACAACAACAGCAACCCCAACAGCTACAAACACATCAACAACACCATCAACAATACTAAACAAGACCAGACTCAACACCAACATCACCACCAAAAGCAACAACGATCAGTTTGCTCTTATCTGCTCGAGAGTCATTCAGCGTGCAATTCCCGAACCCTCGATACCCGCCCTCTTCGTCTTCGACCATACCACTTTTTGGTGGGTGCGTTTATATATTTCTTTGTGAGTCCTGCGTGATTAGCCAGGAAGTTTCCAGCGAGAATGCGATTCCTGAGTAAATTTGAAGTCCCCAGCGAACGCGCGATTCCTGAATGGCAAGAGCGCGGTCTCAGGCGGGAGCGCGATTCTTTAGCAAATCGCTAGAAAATTCAAGCGGGAGCGGGGGACCAGAGGAAATTTCGAGGAAGTATCGAGCGGGAGCTGTTGTTGTTGTAAACCGGGGGCCAGGGGCCGAGCTTGAGGAGGAATATTTTCCTTCATTAAAAACAAGGTGCGAGCGCCTGGAGGGGCACGTCAATTGGAAAAATACACAATGTGCACCGGAGGGGGCGGATCAACAATAATTATTCTTCAGTGAGAGTTCAACAACAAGAACAACCACGACAACAACTGCAGCAACAAGCACAGCAACAGCAGCAGCGACAACAACAGCAGCAACAACAGCAGCAACAACAGCAGCAGCAGCAACAACAACAACGACGACAACGACGACGACAACACTATCAACAACAGTAAGAACCACACCTTCAGCAACACGTACAACACTAACAACAACAACAACAACAACAACAACAACAACAACAATCATTTTACCCGAACGCGTGGTGTTCTCCCCAGTGCCAGGGTTTTCATACGACACCAGGCAATACCCCCACTTCGTGGGGGGGCATTACAAGCTCTACCAAATATCCAAACGACTCTTCGCGACCACCCAAACCCAGCTTCCCGCCCTATGACGTTGGGACACTTCACTTCGTGGCGTGCGGACGACCGTGGCTACTACAGGGCCCCGCGGCCGACGAGATTTCGGCGTGCGCGCGCGAAGAAAAAACGAATGTGTCCCGCATGGTATTATTTGACAGGGATGATGGCCCTGGCAGGTGCGCAACCGTTGTCGCAGAAGTTCGAAAAAGTTGCTCGCAAAAGCCCGTTTGACAGAAATGTTTAAAAAGTGTTGGGTTTCCTACGAATCCGCAAGAGCGCGCGGGATGAGATTTTGACATTTTTTTGTTGAAAAACCATTGGTTTTTTGATGTTTTTATGTTAAAATCGCTCCGAACACTAAGCTTTTGGAAGGATTTCGTCTTGCGCGCGCGAATGTCCACTTTACCTTATTTTTTGCAAGGGATTCTTGAAATTTGATTATATTAGAACAAGAAATGTCATTTTATAGTGTTTTTTGCAAGGGAAAACGGATTACAACAAAACAACCGGATCTGGATCACATCGTTTTACCTGAGGCTTCCTCACGAAAATGATGAAAACGTGGCTGCGGCCTAGGCGCGGCGGGGGGGGCGTGCACCAGGGGGCCCAACAATAATTATTCTTTAGAATTAATAATGTTCAACAACAACAACAACAACAACAACAACAACAACAACAACAACAACAACAATCATTTTACCCGAACGCGTGGTGTTCTCCCCAGTGCCAGGGTTTTCATACGACACCAGGCAATACCCCCACTTCGTGGGGGGGCATTACAAGCTCTACCAAATATCCAAACGACTCTTCGCGACCACCCAAACCCAGCTTCCCGCCCTATGACGTTGGGACACTTCACTTCGTGGCGTGCGGACGACCGTGGCTACTACACTGGCGTGGGTACACATGCGCGGTGCCAAAATTCTTAAGAACCCAATGGTTTTTGGAGATTTCGGCGTGCGCGCGCGAAGAAAAAACGAATCTGTCCCGCATGGTATTATTTGACAGGGATGATGGCCCTGGCAGGTGCGCAACCGTTGTCGCAGAAGTTCGAAAAAGTTGCTCGCAAAAGCCCGTTTGACAGAAATGTTGAAAAAGTGTTGGGTTTCCTACGAATCCGCAAGAGCGCGCGGGACGAGATTTTGACATTTTTTTTTGTTGAAAAACCATTAGGTTTTTGATGTTTTTATGTTGAAATCGTTCCGAACACTAAGGTTTTGGAAGGATTTCGTCTTGCACGCGCGAATGTCCACTTTACCTTATTTTTTGCAAGGGATTCTTGAAATTTGATTACATTTGAACAAGAAATTTCATTTTATAGTGTTTTTTGCAAGGGAAAGCGGGGGGGAACAAAAAACCGGATCCGGACATAATCCACTTTTCTGAAGCTTTCGCGAAAAAATGATGAAAATGTAGCTGCGGCCTAGGTTTTGGAGGGGGGTCGTGCACCAGGGGTCCCAACAATAATTATTCTTTAGAAGTAATAATGTTCAACAACAACAACAACAACAATAACGACAACGACAACGACAACGACAACGACAACGACAACACCACCAACACCACCAACAACAACAACAACAACAACAACAGCAGCAGCAGCAGCAGCAGCAACAACAACAACAACAGCAACAACAACAACAACAACAACAACAACAACAACAACAACGACAACAACGACAACAGCAACAACAGCAGCAACAGCAGCAACAGCAGCAATAACAACACATGCAAGAACAACAACAGCAATCCGCACCGCAGAACCTCACTTCAGCCACGCGCCCAGGGACAGTGAAAGACCGTTCGGCCCCCTCACTCTGACCTGCCGCATGCCAGTACGAGCACCTGTCGCCTGTCGCGGGGTCTGCATGGGCGCCTGCCTGCCGTCGCCCCAGACGGGCTCGGGCCGCTGGAGGGCCGGGGCCATGGCGAGGGGGCGCCTTGCCTGCAGGCTGCCCCGCCCGACTTGCCCACCCCACTGGGGGGCCAGGCCGCCGTCGGCCGCCGGGCTTGGAGGACTGCCCCGCTCGCCCTGCCCGCCCTGCATGCCCGGATGCCCATCCGCTGACGCTCCTGCTGGCTGGTGGGCGCCGGAGCTCGCGGCCAAAGCCCAGGGCATCGAGGCCTACGAACGACGCGTCGGCACTGCGCCCTTCGCGGGCGGCGAGCCGGCGCCAGGCTCGTCGCCAGGCGGGGCCCCTCTCGGCGCCACTGGAGGGCGGCTGCGAGGAGGTATGGCATGTACGGGTGGGGCGATGGGCGAAGTTCAGAGCCAGGCTTAGGTCGGGCATGCCCTCCTACAGGCGGATTTTAAAAGACTACTTTTGTTACGTAGCACCCCGCAGATGCGGATAAGAGTGAAGGGGCGGTGGGGACGTCGGAAGTCTGCGAGGCTCTGGAGCGCCAAAATTTCAAATTATACAACGACCCCGCCGCAGGCGACGATTTTTTCGTTAAGCCAATGCGGGTAGGTCGCGGGTAGCTCGCGGGTGGGTCGCAATTGGGTCGCGGCTGCGTAGAGGGTGGGTCGCGGGTGGGTCGCAAGTGGGTGGCGGGCGGGTCGCGGGCGGGTCGCGGGTTGGGTGGCGGGTGGGTCGCAAATGGGTCGCAAGCGGGTCGCGGGTGGGTCGCGGGTGGGTCGCGGGTGGGTCGCTGTTGGGTGGCGGGTGGGTCGCGGGCGGGTCGCGGGTGGGTCGCGGGTTGGGTCGCGGGTGGGTCGCAAGTGCGTCGCAAGTTGGTCGCGGGTGGGTCACGAATGGGTCGCGGGTGGGTCGTGGGGAGGGTCGCTGGTGGGTCGCGGGTGGGTCGCGCGGGGTGGGTCGCGGGGTGGGTCGCGGGGTGGGTCGCGGGTGGGTCGCGGGTGGGACGACGACAACAAACAAGAACAACACAACAACGCAACAAGCAGAATCCTCCCCACGGATCCCCACTTCAGCCACGCATCCAGGGACAATGAATGACCGTTCGGCCCCCTCATTCTGGTTATTTTTGAGCATGCCTCTTGTAGAGGAGGGACATGCCCGACTTAAAGCCAGGCAGGCTGCCAATGCGCCGCCTGCACCACACTTCCATCGCGCGTGCTCCCCGTCCCCCCCCCCATCTCGATCCTCCTTTTCCTCGGTCCTCCTCCTCTTCGATCCTCCTCCTCCTCCTCCTCCTCCTCCTCTTCCTCCTCCTCCTCTTCCTCCTCCTCCTCCTGCATGAGCTGGCTTCGCCAGCGCTGGTTTCGCCGGCGCTGGTTTCGCCCCGCTGGTTTCGCCGCTTTGACTGCGCCTGGCTGGCAGGCGCAAGCGCTTTGACTGCGAGAGGCGCCGCACGCCGTGGAAGCTCCACGGCGGGACCCAAGCCGCAGCCCCCCAAGGGGTGTGCCGCCCGTCACCCGTCCCCCAAGTTGCGGTGGCCTGGCGGCACATTGGCGCTCGCGGGCTGGGCCCGCCCCACAGGGGCCCACAAGACCGTTCTCCGTCATCCATCCTCCTCCTCCTCCTCCTCCTCCTCCTCCTCCTCCTCCTCCTCCTCCTCCTCCTCCTCCTCCTCTACTCCTCCTCCTCTACTCCTCGTCCGTCCCTCCGTCCCTCCGTCTTTCCCTCCATGCTTCCGTCCCTTCGGCCCTTCGTCCCTTCCTGCCTCCCTCCCTCCCTCCCCTTCTCATTCCCCACTCCCCCCACTCCCCCCGCTCCCCATCCTCCCTCTACTATTATTCCTCACCCTACTCTTCGTCTTTCTCCTCCGCCTCCTCCTCCGCCCTCCATCCCCTCCGTCCTCCTCCCCCATTTCATCTCCCCCTTGTCCCCCCCATCCCCCACCCCGAATGCTCCTCCTCCTCCTCCTCCTCCTCCTCTCCTCCTCCTCCTCCTCCTCCTTCCCCTCCTTCTCTTCCCCTCTCCTCCTTCCCCTGCTCCTCCCTCTCCGCCCGCCCGCCCGCCCGCCCTCCCGCCCCCCCACCCTCCCGCCCCCCGCCTCCACCCTCCCGCCCTCCCGCTCTCCCGCCTCCCTTCCTCCCGGCCCCCATCCGTTCCTTCCTCCGCCTCCTTCCCCCTCCTCCCCCGCCGAGGGCCGCCCGCCCGGGCGTGCCTCGACCTGCCATCGGCCCGGGTCCTGCTTGCCCAGGCCCTGCGTAAACCGCGCGTCCTGCGGGCCGGCGGGCGGGCGGGCCTGGCCGACCCCTGCCTATAGGCGCCTCCGCCCTCGACGGTTGTGGGGCGTCCAGCGGACCCGAGAGCGCCTGGGCACACGAGGAGGAGGAGGAGGAGGAGGAGGAGGAGGAGGAGGAGGAGGAGGAGGAGGAGGAGGAGGAGGAGGGGGAGGAGGAGGAGGAGGAGGAGGAGGAGGGACGGAGGAGGAGGAAGGAGGAGGAGCAGGAGGAGGAGCAGGAGGAGGAGGAGCGCTGGAAGGAGCGGCCACACGCCAAATGAGGAGAGAAGGATCCTGCTGGCCACGCCGAGCCTGCGGCCACGGAGGGGCCCCCCCGACCTGGAGAAGGCCTGCCTCCAACACCAGAGCGCCTGGGCACACGAGGAGGAGGAGGAGGAGGAGGAGGAGGAGGAGGAGGAGGAGGAGGAGGAGGAGGAGGAGGAGGAGGGGGAGGAGGAGGAGGAGGAGGAGGAGGAGGGACGGAGGAGGAGGAAGGAGGAGGAGCAGGAGGAGGAGCAGGAGGAGGAGGAGCGCTGGAAGGAGCGGCCACACGCCAAATGAGGAGAGAAGGATCCTGCTGGCCACGCCGAGCCTGCGGCCACGGAGGGGCCCCCCCGACCTGGAGAACCTGCCTCCAACACCAGAGCCTTCTTGAGCCCAAGGTCCCCGAGCAGCCAAAACGCTGAAACAAGGACTGGCTTGGGTTCGGAAGGGCAAATTCTCGACACTCCTCACGAGGATCGTGGCCTCCGAGGGGGGGGGGCCGCAATCGACTACCCCCCTCCTGCCCCAAGCCCCCCCAGGCCCTGGGGGCCCCCAAGACGCCGCCAAGGAGCCCCAAGAGACTCCCAAGAGGTCCTCAATAGGCCCCCAAGAGGCCCTAAAGAGGGCTCCAGGGCCGGCGGAATGAGCGAATCGATTAAATAAGGACTGTCTTGGGTTCGGAAGGAGCTCGCTGCTCCTTGGGTCATCACGTGGTTGCTCCGCTGGCCCTCGTCGTGCAACCGGGCTCTTGCCGTGCCGAAGAGGGGATTGATTATGTGCCTAGCGCTCCTTCTTGCAGGAGCCCGTAGCCTTAGCTGCCATCAAGAAGCTGCAATCCCCTTCCGAGCCCGGACTGCTCCTGCACCTCGGCATCTGTCTAGAGGTAGGAAAAGGGGTGTGGCATCAAGGGGTATGGTGCCGGTCGTGGAAATGGCGATGCTGTCTGCGATAAGTAGCATCGCCAGGGCCCCCTTCACATAAAATCAGCACCACACCCCCTTATACCATACGCCTTTCCTACCTCCAAAATTCTTTGCTGTGCGGCCCGCGGCTCGCCATGCTCCGGGGGGTGGCCTGTGGAAGCCGCTGCCGTCCACCTGCTCCCCGGGCCAGACGTTGGCGGGCGGAGTGCCCGGCACCGGGCCCACCAACCTGTTGCTGACCAGTCTCGAACCTATCCCCATCCCTGCGACTGACCAGGCAAAAGTCGATGGCCTTCTTTGGGATGCGCCCTCAGAGACTGAAGCGATCGTATATATCGGCATCGTGATGAGGCGATATACAGACGGCGACATAGGGTACCACTCTCATACCCGGCAAATCTGGGCTCTGGAGAAGGGGTCGGATCCGAATACAACCCCATTACTAGACATGTTAAGACCCTTCCCCAGCTTCGCTGCCCAAGAAGGGCAATTGATATATGACCAACAACGTCGGCCGGGTGTGGGTTCACAACGAAAACTCGAATGGTTGAAAGGTGAACGGGCTTCCCGAAAGCTGGTTGCGGCCCCCAGAAGAAATGCTTCAAGAAGCATCACAGGCGGGTGAAAGGCGAACAGCTTTCCCGAAGTTGGCGGCGGCCCGCATGGGACGCACAGGGACATACTAATACTAGATGTCCTCCCCGAAGGCGCGCGTTCGACCCGAGCATATAGTATATCCATCTTGTGGTAGATCGCTTCCCGAGCGGTGTGGCTAGAAAGCGCCCGCCACGACGCATATGCTTTAAGATTTCTCGGTGCGCGCGTCGCTCCTGGGGGGGCGACGCACAGATAGCATTTATATGTTGGGGTGACGCCGACACCGGGGTGGATCACTTCGTACATCAGCACATATTCCCCGAATCATCGTCGCCAGGCCAATGCTGCGGGAATGCAGCGCCGGTCTTGCGAAGATGCTTCATACATCGGCACAGCTTCCCTGATGCATTTGTCAGAGCGTGGGACGTGCCACAAACAACGCGGGAATGTTCTGGGAAATGCGACTGCAAACCCATCAAGAGTCCTACATGATATGGGGTGGCTCAACCTCGAGCAATTTCTTGAACATGCGATTGCAAACTCATCAAGAATCCACCGGGTGAGAATCTGGGGCCGTCCAGACTCAGAAAGGCAACGGGCGCCCCGAAACCCGGTGAGGAAAAACAATCGTACATCCGGGAAAATGAAAGCCAACATGGGGTCATCCACGGAAACGAACCGGTCGAAACGTGTCACCCCCCGAAACCGTGAGAGGAACACCGTTTGTAAATTTGAGGGTCTGGGAGCCAACATGGGGTCACACGACGAACGCCGACGAACGCCGACGAACGACGACGACGACGACGACGACGACGACGACGACGACGACGACGACTACGATGACGACGACGAAAACAACGACGACGAATTGCGGACGCCCCATGGGGGGGGCGCGCAAGGCCTGACGACGACGACGACGACGACGACGCCTGACGACGACGACGACGACGACGACGACGACGACGACGACGACGACGACGACGACGACGACGACGGCGCCGGCGGCGGCGGCGGCGGCTGCGACGACGACGGCGACCCACCGACGAATCTGCGGATGCCGCATGGTGGGGCTGGTGGCCCGTTGGCGAGTGGGTGGGTGCGGAAGCAGGGTGCTCAGCGCCAAACGCATTCCGCACGTTTGCTGGCCCGCGGAGGGAGGGTGGGTGTCGAAGACACTGCCACTGACCAATGCCACAACGCATTCCGCAATATTTGCTGGCCCCGCGGAGGCAGGGTGTGGGCCGGCGGCAGGGTGAGTGGGCACAACGAAGCCAACGGATGTTCCCCGGAATTCGCCGGGGGGCGTGAGGGACGTGACCCCTCTCGCCCCCCTTTATGAGACGATGTCATTCGTAGGCGTAGGGGTATGTTGCAGGCTGGTGAGCTGCGGCAGCCCGTCGCCAGCGGGCCGACCTCTGCGCCTTGAGCAGGAACTGACCGTCCCGGCATTCCTATAGGCCTATCACGACATATGTTTACAACTTGTGTTCTCAAAGCAACACCGACGTTCTTGGAACATAAGCCCGATTTGTTAACACAAGACCGCTTCAGCCAGAACTGTTCTAGGACCAGTTCGTGCAAGCCAAAAAAGCCTATAGGCGAGCCAGGACGCTTCGCCACTGGTCGACAAGAGGGCCCCAAGATGGCCACAGGAGCGCACCACCCAAGAGCACTCCAGGGGTCAAATGTTCGGTCTCCGAAGAGGGAAGGGGTGAGGGGCTGGGAGCGAACCAAGGGCCCCCCCTTCAACGAGTCCCAAGAAGGCACTCGGGCGCCCCCACCAGGACCCCACGAGTTTTCAAGATGGCTCCAAGAGTCCTCCAAGAGGCGCTCGCACGGCACAAGACAACATTCTTTGGTGGGCATATGTTAGGCAAGCCAGGACGCTTCGCCACTGCTTGAGTGCCCCAGCGGGCATAGAAGAACGAACGACGGCATACATGTGAACATTCAGAGCTCCGCGCGGATGTCTCGGATCAGCGCTGGACCACCCAGCAGGCGCGTCCAATGCTGCCCCTGCCGCGCTCCGCGCGCCAGGGAGAGGTGTTCGGCGCCGATCCAAGAGATCCATGCGGACCTCCAGACTGTTTACCTTTGCGCGAAGAGAAGTCTCAGGGCCGGGCGGGCGATGGGGCGGGGGGGGGCGGTGCTACTGGAGGGGAGGGACAAGGGCGCGGGACTGGGCCGCCACTGTGTCCGCTGGCGGACTGCAGACTCCAGGCCCCGGCTGGAGGGAGGAACTCGAAGATGGGAGGAGGGATGGATACTAGAAGAACAGAAGCGGCATACACATAAACGTTTGGCGCTCCGCGCAGATTTCTTGGATCTGCGCTGGACCACCCTCCCTGGCGCGCGGAGCGCGCCGGGGACGGCGCTGGAGGCGCCGCCGGGGAGGCCGAGCGCGGACCCAAGGCATCCGCGCGGAGCGCCACAAGATCTATGTTCACGGCGCTTCTTCTCCTCGAAGGGATGGAGGGGGCCGAAGAATGACGAACGAACAACACGCACCCATACCCATAGGGAGGACGGAGGGGGCTATGGGTGCGTGTTGTCGGATGGGGCTCCCCGCTCGAACGGGAGACTCCCCCGTGGTCCGACAACCCGCACCCATACCCATAGCAAGTCCTCCGCCCGCCGACCCCCCTGTTGGTATGGGTGTGCGTTGTCCGTTCGTCAAAGGATGGTGCCCACAAACCCCCGATCAGCCTCAGAGCGGCGAGCGAAAGCCTGAGCTGCGGCCGACCCCCTGCTCTGCCCAACAGCCAGCGCCGGCGACCGCGCGCCCGAGGGGCGGACGCCTGGGCCACGGGCGTCGAGGGGCGGCGGGCATGCGTGCGCAGGGCACTGCGACATCGACGTGGCGGGGCGGCTTCGGAACGGGAAGGGCGGAGCTCGGGCAGGCCCTCCAGAAAGGGGATGCTTCGTGTCTAGGGAGCAGAACATCCACCCTCATGACAATCACCCCGGCACACGAAGCCGTTCCTGCATCGAGCAGGGCAAGGCTGTGGAAGAAAACGCCCCCGGCCGTTTAGTGAACGCCAATCATCGGATCCGGGTGTGTTTTGTTGTTGTCCTCTCTTGAAAATCGTTCCATGCGGGGTCCCAGAAGTCGGGAGCCCACAAAGGACCTACGCGCCCAGCCATGTACATGAACACGGCCCCTCGATCCGCGAGCCCGGCCGGGCTATGCAAACGTTTGCGCAACGCGTACCCTCGAAACCGGCGTGGGTTCATGAGCGTATACGTCCTTCTTCTTTCGCTCCTGAAGAAGGCCACACCCCGTCACCTAGGTTGTCTTTGCCGGCTGGCCCTCCTCCTGATGATCGCCTCGGCAGGCTGCTGGTCGGTAAGGGCGACGCCAAGGATATGTGCCAGGCAGGGATGATGATGATGATGCTGATGATGATGATGATGATGAGGAGGAGGAGGAGGAGGAGGTGGAGGAGGAGGAGGAGGAGGAGGGAGGAGGAGGAGCAGGAGGAGGAGCAGGAGGAGGAGCAGGAGGAGGAGCAGGAGGAGGAGGAGGACGCCGAACTGCATGCCGCGTCGTGCCCCACGACGCGCGACGCGTTCTCCTCCTCGCGCCCTCGCGCTGCCGCCGAGGATTACCGGCCTCGAACGTACCCCTATCCCTAAGATTGACACGCCAAAAGGCGATGACAATCTTAGGGATTCGCCCTCAACAAAAAAGGAAACCCTAAGATTGGTATCGTGATGGGGAGGTGCCCAGCATAGGGATAGAGATATGTTAAAGGCTGGTAAATTTTGCTGACGGCCCCGGTCGGGGAGTTTCCGACCCGGGTCGATCCAGAGACCCGGGTCGGGTCGGCAGGACACCAAGAAACTGCAGTGCAGGGAAAACAAAAAAAACGGCAGCACGGGTCTCCGCAAATCCCCGGGTCAGCCAGAGGGGGTCTTCGCAGGACCCTGCAGGATTCGGTGCCCTGGCTGACCCCCGTCTGCATATTGACCCCCGTCTCTCGAGCCCCGGCCCCGGGCCTCTCGAAGGCCACCGGGGGCCGAAGACTGCCGAACTCCGGCAGGCGTGACTGCTGCACGGCTGGAGCGCACGCTCTTGGGTCGGGCACAGAGGACGGCGGCAACCCGATCGCCCGGTCCTGGCTTCTGGGCTGGCGAGCCGCAGGGTAGCCCTCCGACCTTCGGCGCGCGCGCGGGGCCCATGGGCGCACGGCCGGGCAGCGAGCTCGACCGCAAGCGAGGCATGCAGGCGCGCCTGCGGTCGAGAGCCTTCGCTTGGCGTGTCGCGGTGGCAGCCCCGGCGACGCACTACGCCCTGGGGGCTTCGAAACGCTCGGGATGCTGACGCTTGGGGGCCGGAGAGTGGTCAGCGTGTCGCGCCGAAGCGTGGTGGGCCCGACCCGGCGGCGCAACGCGCTGAGCAAACAATCTGGACAGTGGTTCATCACGAGATGACGCGCGCAACCAACTCAGACGATAGAATGCCAAGAACGTCTGCAACAGACTGCATCCGATGCTCCAGGTGCGATGCCGCACCTCTGGCAAGTGACCGCACTCAGCGAGACTCGGTACTGCATACCTGCTTAGCGCGCATTGCGCACAACAAAAGCTCACGCTGCCATGCACTCGTCGTCCTGCAGCCCTCCGCATTCACCTCCTGCTCCTCCTCAGCCTACTCGTCTCACTCATCCTGGTGCTCTCGCCGCTCCTCATCCATCAGTCCGATCCATCATCCTCATCCTAACCCCCCTCGTCCTCCTCTTCCCCATCCTGTTCCTCCTCCTTCTCATCCTCCCCTCTCCCCCTCCTCCCCCCTCTTCGTCCTCCTACTTATTACGATGATCCCACCACTCATGAGTCAGCCTTCTGCTCCTCACGCTCTTGCTGAGACTACAAAAGTGGACAGGCACACCGCCATACTGAAGGAAGACAACTATATTGACCCTAGAGTTTAGAGAGGTCCGCGCGACTTTCTCGGATTGGCGCTGGACCCTCTCCCTGTCGCGAGGAGCGTGCCAGTGGACCCAAAGAATACTTTGTCGCGGTCGATGGGCCCAGCCCCGATCCAAGGAATCCAGGCGGACCTCTAACAGTTTATACTTGTGCAGATGATGCTCTTCGTCGACGCAAACTGGCATGCTGCGACGGAAACACAAGCGTGACCACGGATCGGACGAAAGGAGGAGACAGCAAAGGAGGGATCGACGCATCAGCACAAGTCGCTGTTTTTTCCGGCGCCGCCTGGCGCTGGAGCCGCCAAATGAGAGCGCCCAACGGCGGGGCCGCAGACAGCTGCAAACAGATCTCGCAGCACCCAATGTTCCAACCCTGGGAGAACGGAAGGGGATCGAGACCTCGATTCCCCAGACCTGTCCTGGGGTGCGTCCTCATCGAATCTTCGAGGCAAATCCAGCCGTGACCACGAGGGTATCCCAGGAAGCCCAAGGTAGGCAACCAAACAATGAAATAAGCATAAACACCTCGGAGGTCCGCGCGGATTTCTCAGATCGGCGATAGACCCCCCCCTCCTTGCCGCGCGGAGCGCGCCAGGGGCGGCGCCGGACCTCCGAGTTGTTATGTTTATGTCATGGTTTGTTTCCCTAGAAGGGTATCGGTATCGGCTCTTCTTCCTGCTCTGCATCCCCAGCTGAAGGGGCCCCGGGACACACAAACAAATATAGACACAAATCACAGGACTCCCCGCATTTTCCCGTATTCTCTGGGTGTTTGTCCTCCCCCCCACTTCCCCTATTTTCTCCTTTATTTCTGGTGGATCGACGACATCCCCAGCTGAAGGGGCCCCGGGGCACACAAATGAATAGGCACAAATGACGGGACTCCCCGCATTTTCCCAGAATCTCGAAATTGTTAGATTCCTCTTTCCCCCACTTCCCATATGTTCCCGCATTTTCTGGGGGACGATGAATTGTGTCTGTGTTTTTGTTCGATGATGATGATGATGATGATGCTGCTGATGATGATGTTGATGATGATGATGACGACGACGACGACGACGATGATGATGATGATGATGATGATGCTGATGCTGATGCTGATGCTGATGATGATGAAGATGACGATGATGATGCTGATGCTGATGCTGATGCTGATGCTGCTGCTGATGATGATGATGATGATGATGATGATGAAGATGTCTTCTCTCGCTCTGCTGCTACACCTGGGCGCACCCTGACACGGATGCTCGGTTGCATGACTGGTGGCCCAGCGTAGGCGAAATACACTCTCCATGTCGTCGTTCATGGCTGTCTTTGCTAATTTTTAAGAGGAGGGCAAGGAGGAACAGGGAGAGGAGGGAGGAGAAGGAGGAGGAGGGGAAGGAAAAACGAATTGGAGGGAGGAGGGGGGAGGAGGAGGAGGAGGAGGAGGAGGAGGAGGAGGAGGAGGAGGAGGAGGAGGTGGAGGAGGAGGAAGAGAAGAAGGGAAAAGAAGAAGCAGGGAGAGGAGGGAGAGGGGGCAGGAGGGGGAGGAGGGAGGAGGAGGAGGAGGAGGAGGAGGAGGAGGAGGAGGAGGAGGAGGAGGAGAAGGAGGATGAGCGAGGAGGTGGGAGGCGAAGGAGGGGAGGGAGAGGAAGGAGGAAAGAGAGGCGAAGAGGTGGAGGGGGAGGGAGGAAGGAGAAGGAAGGAGGAGCAGGGGGAGGGAGGAGGGAGGCGGGGGAGACCTGCGCAGAACTGTCAGGGCTGGCCGTGGCGGGGGGCGTGCCTCCTGGCCGGGTCCTGCGAGCGCGCAGCGGTCGCGGAGTGGCGCGCGGTTGGGGGCGTGTTTGGTTCTTGCCCGTCCTACGACCGAGTGACGAAAAATTGGACGACCTGTATTCAGGGCAGCTGGGCCGCGCCGCGCCGCCGCTGGCAAAGCCGGGGGCGTCTCCTTCCCACTCTTGCTGCCACGGGGTATTGTGCAGGGGCGCCTGCAGGAAAAGTGCGCGGCGGCTGATAAACAGGTGCGGTTCAGAACATACTGCGGCCCTTTCCCTCCTCTCCTCCCCCTCCTCCCCCCTCGTCCACATCCGTCCTTCTTCTCCCCCTCCTCTTCCTCCCTCTCCTCCTCCTCCTCCTCCTCCTCCTCCTCCTCCTCGTTCTCGTCCTTCTTCCTCTGGCTCCTCTCCCTCCTCCTCCTCCTCCTTCTCCTCCTCCTCATCCTCCCTCCTTCCCCCTGCGCCTCCTCCTCCTCCTCCTCCGCCTCCTCCTCCGCCTCCGCCTCCGCCTCCGCCTCCTCCTCCTTTTCCTCCTCCTCCTCCTATCCAACGCCATCCGAACCGTCCTCTTCATACTCCACCTAAACACCTTTCCCTCCTCACACACACACACTCACTCACTCACTCACTCACTCACTCACTCACTCACTCCTCACTCCTCCTCCTCCTCCTCCTCCTCCTCCTCCTCCTCCTCCTCCTCCTCCTACATCTCCTCTTCATCCTCCTAAACCTCATCCTCATCCTCCTCCTCCAGCTCCGCCTCATCCTCCTGTTCCTCCTCCTTCTCCTCCAATCCTCCGAATCATCGACTCACTCCTCCTCGTCCTCCCTATCCTCCCCCTCGTGTTCCTCCTCCCCCCTCCTCCTCCACCTTCTCTTCCTGTTGTTCCTCCTCGTCCTCCCCCTCCTCCTCGTCCTCCACCCGTCTTCTTCCTCCTCCCCCTCCTCGTCCTCCTCCGCCTCCTCTTCCATCTCCACCTCCTCCTCTTCCTCCACCTTCCTCATCCCAACCCTCCTCCTCCTCCTCTCCCTCCTCCCCGCCTCTCCTCCACCCCCAGTCCTGCACAATGTACGCAGTTCCCTTTTTCTGTTTGTGCCTAACATGTTGGGGGGTCGAGGTCCGCGATGGCCAGACAGGGAAAGAGTAAGCGTAGTGGAAGGGATACGCAGGAGGGAGAGAATGTTGGACATGGCACGAGCACCTAGCTTGTCATCATTCTCTCCTGGGTTACTAAGAAAAGCCGACACCGACACGGCCAATTACCCCCCCGGACCTCTCAGGGGGTGCGTTCTGACCAGCATGTGCGCTCTGACCACAATCCCGAGGAGCCTCCAATCGTGGCGACGAGGGCCTGCCAGGAGGCACCAAACCGAGCCTGATGGGCCTGTTTTCCACAAGCACCACCACTATAAGTTGGACGGGGAGGGGGTCCTCCTCCTCCTCCTCCTCCTCCTCTTCCTCCTCCTCCTCCTCCTCCTCCTCCTCCTCCTACCCCACCTTCTTCCCCCCTCCAACTTATGGTGGTGGTGGTGGAAAACAAACCCAAACCGAGACCAGGGTTGCGGTTCCCCCTCCCACCCGGTGGTGCTCGGCACCCGTTCCCCTCTGCGAAATCGGGAGCTGCCCTCCAGGCACGCCCCCGAGGCGAGCTCGGAAGCTGCCCTCCAGGCACGCCGCGCCAGCCACCGCGCCCTCATGGCGCGCCGACGCGCCGCCGGGCTCCCGCGCTGCCGCTCGCCAGCCCCGAGGGTGGAGAGGAGAGGGGGTGGATAGGAGGCAGAGACGAGAGGGAGAATGGAGGAGAAGGGAGACGAGCGAAGGAGAAGGAGGAGATGGGTGAAGAGAAGCAAGGCGGAGGTGGGGGGGACGAGAAAGAGAGAGAGAGAGAGA
>CAUYUJ010018139.1:112500-157500 GCA_963575745.1 Prorocentrum cordatum
CGTTCTCGGAGAGGTATCCCACGTTGAACCTTAAGGGGGTCCAGCGACAAGGAGGTGGTGCATTGTACTTGATGCAATAGATTTGTGGGGTTGCAGTAGGTTTGGGGTGTGCAATACGGTCCGGTGAGCAGATGTATTGTTGGATTTTCGCGTACAATCCAATTCTCTGGCGCAATCCATTTGCAATACACTGCCCCAAATCTATTGAACCACCCCCTTTCTGCTGGCCCCCCATCTGGGTCACGAGGAATATTGCTCGAAACAAAAAAGATGTTGTCACCTTGTTCCCCGGCTTTCGGGCCAAAGCTCTGGCCTCTGGGGGACGATGCGGGCGCCCTCAGAACGCTCTCGGCGAGTGAAGCTGTTGGAAGGCACTCCGAGGTGGGAAAACCGCGAGCAACCAACGAAAACGTAGGTCGGCGGCGAGCCCGGGGGGAAGTGAGAAGGGGCGGGCCTTTCAGAAGGCTCGGAAGTTCTCGGGACTTCTGGAAAGTTTCCTGAGCCTTCCCCGAAGACGCAGAAAACCTTTCAGAAGGCGCGAGGACTTCGTAGAAACCCCGCCGCCTTCTGAGATGGCCTTATCATTTTTACTCACCCCCTCTCTCGCTGCAGAATTTGGTTTGGGGTCATAACTCTGGTCTCCAGCAGGCGCTCGGGACGATCCGGGCACCCCCAAAACGCCCGCGGCGAGGCGCAGCTGCTGGCAAGCATCCCGGGGCCGGAACACCGCCGAGAGCACACGAGGGCGCCCGGAAACCCTCGAACCTCGAACCCGAAAGCTCCCCCCCCTCGCTCGCCGCCGAGCAGGACAACCTCGAGCCTCGAGTCGGCGGCGCACCGCGCGAGGGCGCGGCGGCGCCGCCGCGCGCGCAGCGTCTGGGGGGCGGTCGAGAGGGGGGGGGCGTCCAAGATGGGGGTTCCCAGAGCACGGCTCGAGGCACGCGCGCGGACGCGGGGGCGGCCAAGAGGGGGGCGTCCGAGAGGGGGGGGGGGGGGGGGGCGCAAATCATGGCCGGCGGCACGCGCGCGGCCCCCCAGGGGGGCCAGGGACGTGCTGAGATGAGAGGAGGCGCCATGGAATCGGAGGAAAATTGTATGGCCCACGCCATGATGTCCCCCCCCCCCCGTCATCACTCCCCTCTTGGCCGCCCCCGGACGGACGAAGCGGCGACCAAGCCAAGTCAAATCGAGTCAAGTCAAGCCCGGGTCGAGAAGCCTGGGGAGGCAACTAGCGCTGCCAGCGGAGACGGAAGGCGCGAGGCACTACGGTAACAAAACGCGCATGCAAGAGAGACACAATGGCGGATAGAGCAAAGTTTGAAGCACACAGACACACACACAGCTACACATATATATATATATATATATATAGATATATCTCCGCCGGCCCCCTTGTGGGGCCACCAGGCTGTAGGCGCGAGGTTCGCAGTTTCCTGTACCAGTTGTAGCTTGTAGTTTCCAGTCTTACAGGTTTGCGTCTTGCTGGTCACTGTAACTAGTTGATTGACCGCGCGAGGGGGGGGGAGCCCAAACCGACATTTTAGCACCCCCTGGGCGCGTTGTCTGAATTGCTGGGGGGGCCCGAAATCGACACCCCTCACACAGATCGGCGGGGTCAGGGTCCAAAAACACAAGGGATTTGCCACATTTCTGAAATTCGGTGCCACCCCTCACGCAGATCCGCGGGGTCAGGGTCCAAAAACACAGGGGATGTGCCACATTTCTGAAATTCGGCGCCACCCCTCACGCAGAGGGTCGGGGTCAGGATCCCAAAACACAAGGGATTTGCTACTTTTTTGAAATTCGCTGCCACCCCTCATGCAGATCCGCGGAGTCAGGGTCCAAAAACACAAGGGATTTGCCATATTTCTGAAATTCGGTGTCAACCCTCACGCAGATCCGCGAGGTCAGGGTCCCAAAACACATGGGATTTGCCACATTTCTGAAATTCGGCGCCACCCCTCACGCAGATCCGCGGGGTCAGGGTCCAAAAACACATGGGATTTGCCACATTTCTGAAATTCGGTGCCAACCCTCACGCAGATCCGCGGGGTCAGGGTCCAAAAACACAATGGATTTGCCACATTTCTGAAATTCGGTGCCACCCTTCACGCACATCCATCGCAAGGCGTGGTAACCCAAACTGCGAGAACTCCCCCGGCCCTTTAATCGCATGGTGTGGTAACCAAGCCCGTAAGCCATACACGTCTTACCAATCGCCAGGTGTGGTAACCCCTCTTGTGATCAGTTGGTTTTGCTGATTGCGAATCGGCTTCGCATGAAGTTTCGATACTGCTTCACGACAGCGCCAAGGCCTCATGACTTAGCTCTTCCATGGCCCATTCTCCGAGAGAGGGGGCCGGCGGCAGGGGGCGAAGCCCTTACGGATATATATATATATATATATATATATATATATATACATATACATACATACATACATACATACATACATACGTACATACATACATACATACATACATGCATACATATAGATATACACACATCGAACCATGTACTCTGCACACAGCAAGAAACGTACCAACGAACTACAAACGCATCCAGAAAATCCAGAAACGCATCATGAACTCACAAATTCTGCATTCTATCGATGATGTGTGAGGCGGCGACCACGGGGCGTGCACGCAGAAGGAACCTGGAAGCTGTACATCACGCTCCGCAGACGGCTGACACCACCGTGCCCTGCGATGGCCATCCTGGGCCACCGCATGGTATATACTACGAGGGTCTAGACGCCGTGCGGGGGCCTAGGATGGCTCTCGCAGGGCAAGGTGGTGTCAGCCGTCGGCGGAGCGTATTGAAAGAAGAAGCGGGGGCCACTGGGACACACAAACGAATAGACAGAAATCCCAGGATGCCCTATATTTTCAAATATGTTCTGGGTTTTCGTCTTCCCCCCCCCCCACTGCCCATATTTTCTTATATTTTCCTGGGGGTAAATGATTAATTGTCTCTTATGTTTTCCCCTTCCTGAGCCATGATGTCTGGGAAGACATCGTGCCCCCCCCTCGATATCGCCCCCCACTCTAGAGACAATAAAAGAAGCAGGAGCAAAAGCTGTTGTGGCGCGAGAGGCGTCGCCAGGGGGGCCAAGGCGCCGATCCGAAAAATGCGTGCGGAGCTCCGAAAATGTGTGGTTGCGCCATTTGTGTGTGTCCTTCTTCGTCGAACCCCCGAGTCAGGATGCACCGGATCGCCGGAACACCGGACTTGAATCGGATCGGCCTGGCCAGGATCGATATCGAATCGGATCGGTATGATGATATCCATCGTGAACCCACCCACCCCCAGTCTAGGGAACCCACGAAGGGCGTGCGCGCCCAACCAAGGCCAGCCTCGTGGTAAGAACGCTCGCGCCACGCGTGCTTCCGAAACCGGCGTAGGCTCATGCGTTCGTGCGTCCTTCGGCTGCACGTGAAGAGTGACTCTGGGAAAGGGTGACCTTTGGTGGACGGTTTTCGGGGGGTACAAAGGGGCCCTGGGACACACAAACAAATACACACAAATAAAACCATCCCCCATCTGTTCCCAGATGTTCTGGGTTTTTGTCTTCCCCCCCACTTCCCATATGTTCCCAGATTTTCTGGGGAATCGACGACTCGTTGTGTCTGTGTGTTTTTGCTCTCCCCTGAGGGTACGAAGGGGGCAGGACCCGAGCGCGCAGGCCGCTGCGCTACCGCACCGCAGTCGGCGAGTCGGGGGGGGGCCCGGTGGGCGCGCAGCACATGCGAAGGGCCGCCTCTCGCGTGCAGCCCGTTCTTTCTCGGGGGTTGCTAAAGGTACTCCAGATTTCGAATTAAGGGGGGGGGTCTCATTTCGGGGGGGGTCTCTTCCAGGCTATCTTGGAGGGCCTGGGGGGTCTGGGGACGATGTTTTGGAGGGTTCTCCCACGGGGGAGGTCTGAAATGGCTTGTCTTGGAGGGTCCAGACCCCCTCCCTTTCCTTACGAAATCTGGAGTACCCCTGGCCAAAGGCGCCCCCAGCTTCTCATCCAGTTCTGGGGCCCCTGGGGCCCTCTGGGCCTCGCGAGGGGTGCCCTGGAGGCCGTGGGGGCCTCCTTGGAGATCCTGGGGGCACCCTGGGCCAGGGGCACTTCTAGCATCTGGCAACACCCGACGTTCGTCCCCGAGAGCCATCGCCCACCTCCTGCTGGCGGCGCGCGCAAACGGGCTAAGGGGGAGGAGGGAGGGGGGGCTCTCACGGGAGGCCGCGCCCGCGCCGTTGTCCGAGGAGCGGGGCGCTGGCTCTCCCGCGCCCTCCCGCGGGCTTCTTGGAAGGCGCTAGCCCCTCCATCTGCAGACAGGGCCGCGCCTCCCGAGAAGCCGGGGCGCTTCGAAGTAGGAGGCCTCCCCCCTCTCCCCCCGAAGGGCGTACGCTCCCAGCCTGAGTCCGGCGTGTCCCCCCGCGGGCGGATTTGGGGCGACAAACGAAACATGCGACAAACACGCTCGAAACAGATTCGAAACAAGCATGGACAAATCGTCCCCAGACTACATGTGCTACTGTTGAACATTCCTCCTGCAGGGGGACATGCCCGACCTAATCCTGGCCACATGTGCGTGAGCACGGTCTCCCCGGGTCCGCGAGGCCAGCCTCGCGTCGCGAACGCTCGCGCCGCGCGGCCCTGCGAAACCAACGTGGGTTTAGTGCGTCCGCGCGGCCGCTCCTGGCAGCCTGGAGGCCTCCCAAACGGGGCTCGCGTACCGTCGGGGCGTTGACCTAAGGGACCCCAAATCAGGAACGGGGCCCCTTTTGCCCATGAGTTGAACTTCGATTTCCCACGGGAAGCCTCAGGATGCCTGGGGCAAACTGTAGAACAATCAAGGAACGCTGAGCCGCTCCCCGACGAAAAGGGTTCCTTCTTCAGCGCCCCGACTGTAGATGGGGTCGGGGGGGGATCGCGCCGCCTCCGTCGAGGCATCGGCGATGCAGCGGCGACGTCGGAGATGCATCGACGACGTCGGCGTGGAGAAAATCGGCCTCCGCAGCCAGCCGCATCGGCGATGCCTCGGCGAAGCGGCGCGGTCCTCCGACCCCCGTCTACTCGGACCCCATCTGGGAGGCCTGTGCAAATCTCATCCATCGGGGACGTACTGACCCAGGTCAATGCAAACCCGGGTCAGTCAGGCATTGCCAGCTCCTGCAAAATCTTGCAGGATCCTGCATCCAAGCCAGGGTCAAAGCACCCCTCGACCTGCAGGATCCTGCAATAGATCGGCCGCCCGGCTGACCCCCGCTTGCAGGGACCCCCGTCTCCTAGGCCCCGAACCCACCTCTTTCAAGGGGCCCTGTGACACACACATAAATAAACACAAATAGCAGGATTCCCCATAGTTTCCCATGTTTCCTGGGTTTTGTCCTACCCCCACTTCCCATATTTTCCCCCTAGTTTCTGGGAAATCGACGCTTCATTGTGCCCGTGTGTTTTTCCCTCCTGACTCTTGGGCGCCCCCGGCAACATGGGCCCTACCTGGAGCACAGCGACCAGGGCGCGCACTCTGCGCGCCGGGCCCTCTGCGCCGGCGCGTGCAGAGGCGACGCCTCCTCCTCCTCGGCAGCGGCCCGGGGGGGGGGGGGGGACGGCGCGGGCAGCGCCCTCCGCCGGCCCGACCCGCCGCGGCGGCGGGGCGGGCAGCGAGGCGAGACGCCGGCCGACGTCCCCAGGGCCGTCCCGGCGGGCAGCGAGCGCGAGGCAGCGAGGCGAGGCAGCGAGGGCGAGGCAGCGAGGGCGAGGCAGCGAGGGCGAGGCAGCGAGGCGAGGCAGCGAGGGCGGGCAGCGAGGCCGAGGCGCTGGCCGCCGTCCCGTGGGGGGCGCCCCGCCCCGCGGAGGGTCCGGCTGCGGGTCGGGCTCGTGGGTCCGCAGCGGCTGTCCAGCCTCGAGGTGCTCTCTGCTCGCCAGCAGCTGCGCCTCGCCGAGGGGCGTCAGGGGCCGCCCAGATCGTCCCGACCGGCCCTCAGAGACCCGAGCTCAGGCCCGAAAGCCAGACGGCGAGGATCGCCTCGGGGGAACCGGCTCAGGACGAAAATATCGACCTGGGAACTGCACGCTGTCTATCGCAAAACCATCGACACCCAAGAAACCCAAGGCACCCTGGAGGCAAGCAGGGTGTTTCTCGACATGGGTTTCCACTGTGCCCCCCGTATCGTTGCCCCTGACCCGCCGCGGCGGCGTGGCAAAAGCGGAGTCGACGCAACGGTCGATGTCCCTGGGGCGCCCTGGCAATGCGGGGGGTGACGACTAGAGAAAGGACGAAACCAAAGAGCGCAAAACGAAGGAAGACGAAACGATATTGGACGAAACGAAAGCGGACAGGACGAAACGAAAGACGGCAACTCGAAAGAGCACGAAACGAAAGCGGACGCAATGGAACACCACCGCGGAGAACGCGGAGCAAAAAGCGAGGACGGAAGAGAGGCAGGAGGAGGAGGGGAGGAGGAGGAGCAGGAAGGAACAGGAGGACCAGGAAAAGCAGGAGAAGCAGGAGGAGCAGGAGCAGGAGGACAGAAGAGAGGCGGAGCAGGAGGAGGAGGAGGAGGCCAGCAGGAAGAACAGGAGGAGCAGGAGAAGCAGGAGAAGCAGGAGGAGCAGGAGCAGGAGGAGGCCGAGGAAGGGGCTCCAGGGCCGGGCAGGCGGGGCGGGGCGGGCGCCTGCAAGGCGGGGGCAACGGGGGCCGGGCGGGTGCCGGGCGGGGAGCGGGGGCAGGGCGGGGGCCGAGCGGGGCGAGGCGTGGCGTGGGGCGGGGAGGGGGAAGCACAGGAGGACGAACAGGAGGAGGAGGAGGAGGAGGAGGAGGAGGAGGAGGCCTTGGAGATTTTGGTTTTGGATGGCGAGCAGGTGTGACGAGAACGACGCACAGGGCCTCAGCCATAATCAGAATGAGGAGGAGAGACGACCGCTGCGGATCGCCTCGAGCGAAGATGGGCACAGGCTTCTTGGAACCATTCCCCTACCTTCTCACCAGACGGACCCCGCCCCTGGATGAGGTACCTACGCTTGAAGTGCCTCGCAGATCGCAGGGGCGGTCTCCCAAGACGGGGTCTGGAAATCAAAAAGGCCATCGAAACACGCGACGAACAGCTCATTCGAAGCACCAAACCATGGGACCAGTCTGCCAGATCTGATGGGGCGGGTGCGCTTCACGGACCCCTTTGGGGTCCCCAAGACACAGCGCGGGAGGCAGGTACCGACGACAAGCACGGCTATCTCTGCACATCCCGCACACCGACCGTCCCTGGAAGCGCTGAATTAAGTGGCCCCCGTCTTCACTTAGGACCAGACCAGGGCCACGCACATGCCTTCCCTCACTCGCTTGCTGCACATCCTTCCACCCCCCTTTCTGGAACAGCCTGAGGATGCGAAGCACGCACCTCAGAGTCAGTGGGGCCGCCGACTCCCTAAGTTCTCGCAGTTCCTCTCGTGGCCGCTGGTGGGGTTGGCAGGCGGCGCCCAGCTTCGCATGCGTGCCCGCGGTGCTGCCCCCCTTCCATTGGGAGACGCCCCCAGCCGCGATTGCTGGCCCGCGCCCTCGCCATGTGCGAGGGGATCCAGACCATGTCGATCTCCGAGACGCCAATGTCGAGCACGACGTCCCAAAACTTCTTCCACAACTCCATGCACTGATGCTTGGAGCTGCAGCCGTAAGGGTACCCTTCCAAGCATGCGTGCTTGAGACCTCTGTCGTCCGTCACGATCGCGATGCGCCCCTCCGGTATGTGCTTCAGCGCTGCGATGACGGCCCAGATCCCACCATATCCTGAAGACTGCCACGGATAGGACACGGGCCCCGACGCAGTCGCAGCCGCATTCCCCACTTCATTGGCCATCACGAAAGACCAGCCAGCACGAGCCTGAACTTCACAGTGAACGTATTCGAAGCTACGGCTGGTACACAACACACCACTGATGACTACTGACTGTGCACACATAACCCTGGGGCTCGGGACGGGCCGCGCGAGAGGACGGCAACGGCAAAAGACCCCAAGGGCGCCTCCACCCAATTCAATCGGCAAATCTGATCTTCTCGGAACGTGCGCCGGACCCGGCCGCACCGGCACAAGGCCGGCATCGGGGTCGGACGGGATCCGCGCCGGGATGCACGACAGCACCATCGTTAAGTCGGGCCTGTCCCCCTACAGGTGGCTCCTGGAGGGAAAATCAAGAATATAGTCAAAGAAGTAAACTCGGAACTCGCAAAACAAATGCACAGAAATTCACTCTTTTTCGGGAGCGGCCAAGAGTGGGGTGTCCAAGAGGGGGGGGTGCAAATCATGACCAGCGGCATGTGCGCGGCCCAGCGGGGGGGCCTGGGACGTAATGAAATACGAAGAGGCGCCATGAAATCTGAGGAAAAATCATGGCCCGCGCCATGAAATCCACCCCCCCCTAGTCATCACCCCCCTCCTTTCCGCTCCCGAATTTTTGAACATTCCTCATGTAGAGGGACAGGCCTGACTTAGCACCATCGGGAAGGCATCGGATCGCCCCGCACGTCGGCATCGACAACGGGGGCCCCCTGTCGTGGCCGCCGGCGCGCGGAGCGCCCTGCGCCGCTCGGAGCAAGAGGAGGAAGGCGCTTGCCACAACGGCAGTGTCGGAGGTCCGCGCGGAGCTCATGGATGGGCTACTCCAGATTTCGCAGTAAAAGGGAGGGGGTCTGGACCCTCCAAGACGAGCCATTTCAGACACCCCCCGTGGGAGAACCCTACAAAACATCGTCCCCAGACCCCCCCAGGCCCTCCAAGATAGCCTGGAAGAGACCCCCCCGAAATGAGACCCCCCTCCCGGTATTACGAAATCCGGAGTATACGCTGTACACAAGAGGGCAAGGACCGACCACAACGATGCTTGAAGCGCGTTGGCGTTTAGCACGACCAGCGCGTTTCACCCGGCCGCTGTGCAGCGAACGCTCAAAACGAAAGCGAGCCACACAAGGGAGCCACAACGAAAAACGAAAACGAGCAGCAAAGCGAAGGCAACAGCCAAGCTGAACAGCGGTCTAATGGGGCCTTGCGGGAACGACCCCAGGCGAGAGTGGCGCTCAAAACGAAAGCGAACCACACAACGGAGCAACAGCGAAAACTCAACACGAACAGGAAAACGAGGGCAAGAGCCAAGCTGAACAGCGCTGTGGTGGGGCCTTGTGCAACGAACGCTAAAAACGAAAGCGAACCACACAACGGAGCCACAACGAAAAACGAAAACGAACAGCAAAGCGAAGGCAGCAGCCAAACTGAACAGCGTTGTGGTGGGGCCTTGCAGGAACGACCCCCAGGCGAGAGGGGCCTTTGCGCGACAGCCGGGGGCCGCAAGGGGGCCAGACCCGAGCGCGCACAGGGCGCCGCTGTCGCATCGCGTCCGGTCCTCTGGAGACCGCGGCGTGCCCGCACCAAGAGGTCACTCTGGCGAAGGGTCGGGCCCATCTCCCTACAGGGGGATTTTGAGCGAAAAATGAAGAATACCCCAAACATATTCCAAAATGGTCAAAAAATACTCCAAAAAAAGTCCCCGGACTATTTTTCACTATTTTGGAATATTCCCCCTGAAAAGAAACAGGCCCGACTTAACTCTGGCAAAGGGTCGCTCTTCCGTGTGTAGTCGAACCTGTCGCCCCCGAGAGCCATCACCCACCTCCTTGCTGGCGGCGCGCACCATGGGGTAGGGGGGAGGGGGGAACACTTCTCAGGAGGAGGCCGCTTCTCAGAAGACGCCAGCACTTCCATCCGTAGACAAGGCCACGCCTTCCGAGAAGCAGGGGTGCTACTCAGAAGCCCCCCCCCTCCCCGAAGGACATACTCAGGCGAAAGGTCACCCTTACGTTTGGCGCCTGTTTTTTTTTAGACTCTGGCAAGTTTACCTGCATGGACGGGGGGGGGTTGGGCTGAGCCTGAAGCAAGCCCGGGGGGGGCGGGCGCGGAAATCACGCAAGTCGAAAGGCACTTGCACGCTAGTATTCGCTTGAAGAGGGGCGAGGGGGGGGGGGGGAGGGGGGGGGGGGGGGTGGGGGCGAACGCCATGCAAGTAAACTTGCCTGAATCCAAAAAAAAAGGCTCTTGGCCGGACGGATCGGGGCTGAACCCCCCGCCCTGGCGCGCAAGCCCCCCCCTCCCTGGCGCACAAGGAGCGCGCCAGGGCGGCGACGCTCCTGGGAGCGCGCACCGACGACCCGAGGGCTCAGCGCGGACCTCCGCAGGGCTCTGCTCTGTTCACGCATGGAATGACATCGCGACAGAGAGGAGGAGGAAGAGGAGGAGAAGGAGGAGGATCAGGGCTCGGACTTTTTTCCCGCGAGCACAGCGTGGGCGAGCACCTCGCGTCCACCTGCGACAGTCCTGGCTAGACCTCCGCGCTGCCTGAGGCGGCGGAGGAAAACTGGGCCTCGACGCCGCTTCCAGCGGCGGAGGAAGAAGCTCTGGCAGCAATCCCAATCGACTCAGGGAACTCCAATTCCTCGGTCCTCGACAGCGCGACCACCTCTCCAGGCAGCCTTTCATTCTTATAAGGATGTTTACCTGCCAGCAATCGATTTCGCCGAGTTTTGGCGTTGCAGGGCTCGGGCTTGGAGGGCAAACTTGCCTGGGGAGCAGGGGGGCGACATGCAGATTCCGAGATCAGCGTGCTCTCCCTCTAGAGGCCGATACCGCTTCCCATATTTTCTTATATTTTCCGGGGGAATCGACGATTAATTGTGTCTGTGTGTTCTTTCCCCTCCTGACACTCCCCAATTGCCCGCCTCGGATCCCTGTTTGCCAGCCCTGGGGCCGAGCAACATGCGCCGCTGCCCTAGATGTTGCTGTCGGCACGGCATAGCGTTTTCCTGGCAACGCTCCAATGGTGTTGTCGGCATGCCCTTCGTGGGCCCCGGAAACGACAGGGCCCTTCTTTGCCGGTTCCGTTTTGCCGTTGTCTCGCCAATTCCGACGCCGTTCTTTTATCGGTTCCGTCGCCGTTTTTTGACCAGCTCCGGCTCCGGCTCCAATCCTGGAGCCGTTTTCTTGCCGCTTCCGGTCGCCGTTTTTTGCCGCTTCCATTTTCAAGGGACATTTTTGTGGAAACGGTGAAATTATCCCGGCAAAGCAACCTAACAGCGATATGTAGAAGCATATCTGAAAGCATTCCCCTTAAGATTCAGATGAAAATCCAGTTGTAGAATTCTGCTGTTCTCGCAGTCGTAGTCGCATTCGCGATGACAGTTGCAGCGGCAACGGCAGTCGCAGTCACAGCCTCAGCCTCAGCCTGCCTCAGCCTCAGCCTCAGCCTGCCTCAGCCTCAGCCTGCCTCAGCTTCAGCCTCAGCCTGCTTCAACCTCAGCCTCAGTCTGCCTTCAGCCTCGGCCTCAGCCTCAGCCTGCCTCAGCCTCAGCGTGCATCAGCCTCAGCCTCAGCTTCAGCCTGCCTCAGCATCAGCCTGCTTCAGCCTCAGCCTCAGCCTGCCTCAGCCTCAGCCTCAGTCTGCTTCAGCCTCAGCCTCAGTCTGCCTTCAACCTCGGCCTCAGCCTCAGCCTGCCTCAGCCTCAGCCTGCCTCGGCCGCAGCATCAGCCTGCCTCAGCATTCAAAATGTGGCCCAGGAATGGAGTTCTGGGAACTAGAAGAACACGAAGTGGCCTACAGTTGGCTCCGGGCATTCAAAATCATGCCCAGGAATGCAGTTCCGGGGACTTGAAGAGCACGAAGTGGCCTACAGTTGGCTCCGGGCATCCAAAATGTGGCCCGGGAATGGAATTCTGGGAAATCGAAGAACACGAAGTGGCCTACAGTTGGCTCCGGGCATCCAAACTGTGGCCAGGGCACGGAGTTCTGGGAACTCGAAGAGCACGAAGTGGCCTACAGTTGGCTCCGGGCACTCAAAATGTAGCCCGGGAATGGAGTTCTGGGAGGTCGAAGAGCACGAAGTGTGTGACTGTTGACAAAAAACGAGCCCGGCTCTGTTCCCGGTTCTCCAGAATGTGGCCCGGGAATGGAGTTCTGGGAGGTCGAAGAGCACGAAGTGTGTGACTGTTGGCGAAAAGCGAGCCCGGCTCTGTTCCCGGTTCTCCAGAATGTGGCCCGGGAATGGAGTTCTGGGAGGTCGAAGAGCACGAAGTGTGTGACTGTTGGCGAAAAACGATTCCCGGTTCTCCTCCCCGGCACCCGCCCAGACCCCCCTGTGGAGTCCAGATGCTCTCTTTTGACCCTACTAGAAACCTATCAGCAAACGCTGTTAGGTAAAAACGGCCCTGCCGTTTCCGGGGCCCACAAAGGGCATGCCTGCCTAAGTCCCCGCCGAATGGGTCAAGGATGCTCCTCGATGGTGGTCTTCGTGCGTGTTTTTTTTTGGCCAGATGGTCAAGGATGCTCCTCGAGGGTCCTCGCCGAGGAAAAAACGCACACGTCCGAGCGATGCCAGGGGGAGGGCTCCGTCAGAGAGCCATGGAAAGCTGTGAAGCACCAGCGGGGGCCCCTTCGGCTGGACTGGTCCAGATGAGGCCCAAGACTGAGTCGGATCGGGGGCTCGGATTGAGAATCATCAAACGGGAGTACGGCAGGTCCGTGCCGTGCCGACCCCGCCGCTGGTTCCCGACACCGCGCTGGATCGTTCAACCTTAAACGATCGGCCGTTCCCGCAACGTCCAATCGTTCAACATCGACCGATTCTGGGCCGCCGTCGGCGTTCAACGTTGAACGTCGGCGGCGGGGTCGCAGCTGGTCGACACGACGCGAACCTACCGTATGCCAATAGAGGCCGGATTCTCGCGTGGTGTCGTCGGCATGCCTGCTCAGAAATCCCCGCGCGCTGGTGTCCGGGCCGGCCCTGGGCCGCTCGGGCGTCGCGCTGCGCCGGGGGCCCGGATGACGGGCCCCAAGAGGCCTCCTCCTCCTCCTCCTCCTCCTCCTCCTCACCCTCCTCCTCCTCCTCCTCTTCCTCCTCCTCCTCCTCCTCCTCCTCCTCCCCCTCCCCCTCCTTCTCCTCCTCCTTCTCCTCCTCCTCCTCCTGCCAAGCAGATGCGGATGCCCTGAAAGTGGACACTCTGACCGTTCTACCGTCGGGGCGTTGACCTAAGGAATCCTAGATAAGGAACGAGGCCCCTGTTTTCCATAAGTTAAACTTCGACGGCATATCGGAAACCTCAGGAAAACCTTAGGCAAGGTGTGGAGCCCCTCCCCAACGAAAAGAGTTTCTTCTTCAGGGCCCCGACTGAATCGTTGAATTGAACCTGTCTTTCAAATGTCTTCTACATGTTTAACGTGCTCCAATACACTTCCAAGGCGTGTTCGAGACGTGTGCTGATCATTCTGGAACATGGCCGGCAACGCCTCTCCGTCGCCTTACACAAACATGGATGACAAACGACGAGATTGAGCCGGCCATATCGTCGGACATGCGGAGCCCCAGCACTATGTTGCCCCCATCGTACTTAAAAGGACCACACCCAGAAACAAATTCGAGCACCCAGAAAAGTGTCGAAACAGTGTCGAAACAGTGTAGAACGAGTGTCTCCCAGGGCCCGACACTTGAAAGCCCTCGAGTCTCGGAACTCTCTTGGTGCTCGAAAAATTATTCCTGGCGATGCAGGCGAAAGTCGGCTGGAGCATTTTTAATTGAAGGGGAACTGGGACACACAAATAAGTAGACACACATACGTGACCAGATCCCCCAGAGCTTCCCACATGTTCTGGGTTTCTGCCTTCCCCCCCACTTCCCCTATGTTCCATATTTTCTAGGAGCCTGTTTTTTTGGATTCAGGCAAGTTTACTTGCATGGCGTTCGCCCCCCCCCCCCCCCTCGCCCCTCTTCAAGCGAATACTAGCGTGCAAGTCAAGTAAACTTGCTAGAATCTAAAAAAACAGGCTCCACCGGGATTTTCGATGAAAAATAAAAATACCCCAAAAAGGCAAAACAAAAAAACAAGAAACAGTCCCCAGGCTATTTTTGGAGTACGTTTTGATTATTTTTGGGGTATTTTTATATTTTTCGTTGAACATCCCCCTGTAGGGGGACAGGCCAAACATGACGCTAAGGTTACGTCGGGCATGTCCCCCTGCAGGCGGATCTTGGGCGAAAAATTAGAAATACACAATGCATACACAGAAAAGGTCAAACATACAAAAACAACAACAAAAAACGTCCCCAGACTATGTTTTCACTATGTTGGAATGTTCCTCCTGTAGATGGACATGGCCGACTAAATGCTAAGGGAGTGCGTAGAGGGGGTTGTCAGTGGATGCCACGGTGGGTTAGATCTGGTCTGACCTAGCGCATATTCCCCAGCCAGTGCTTGCACTGAAGGGGTCCTCGCGGATGTTGGAAGATTAGGCGAAAATTTCCCGCCGATCTTGGTGGCCAGCTGGGTTCCCGGGTTCAAGGTCCCGGGTTCCCGGGTTCCTAGTTATTGGTTCCTGGCCCATTTCGGTGGGTTCCTGGTTCTCGGGTTCCCGATCGATCTCCTTATCGATCAAACCATCCACTGATTGGGTTTTTTTCTCTGGTGTAATAATTAGGTTGAGCATATGCCCCACGTGACTTGAGGGTCTAGACAACTCCGCTGAGTGGGCGGAGCCCACTTGGCCCGCACCGTCCCCCTCCCTGCGCCACTCCGGGCAGTCTGCCACCCACTCATACAGTCGGGGCCCCTAAGAAGGAACCCTTTTCGTTGGGGAGGGGCTCGGTGTTCCTTAATTGTTTCGCAGCTTGCCTTAGGTTTTCCTTAGGTTTTCGATATGAAATCGAAGTTCAACTCATGGAAAAGAGGGGCCTCGTTCCTTATTTAGGGTTCCTTAAGTCAACGCCCCGAAGGTAGACGAGGACAGGCCAGCCAGAACCGACCCCGGCATCCACTGACGGCCCAGCTACTCCCCCCTTCTGGCAAGCCCCGCGCCCCTCCCAGCGGAGGGCCACGAGGCCCCCGGAGAGGTGCTGCAGGGCTCGCCGAGCGCGCTCCACCACTCGCAACGTGCCTACTCGCAAACGTCCGACAAAAACCTGTCTGCTTCGGTGTAGTGTATCGTAGATCCCCCGCGGGGGGATCTGACGACCTACCAGATCACCCCAACCCAACCCGAAGACCCGAATTTCGGGTTGGGGGGGTAAGGGTTCCACATGCGTTTTCCGATGTTTCCCGACCCCCCCCCCCCCACTGGAAGTCGAGGGTAAATCTGGGCCTTCGGGTTGGGCTGGGGTGGTTTGGTGGGTGGTGAGGATCCAGGCCACTTGCGAGCAGTTACTTTGCGAGTACAGTGAGCGGCTTGAATAAGGAACACTAACTTTTCAAAAGGGGCTCCGTCGTTCCTTAGGCTTGCATGCGTTATTCATCGTCCCGTCGGAGGTTATTGATTAGTTGTCGTCCCTTCTGCGTTACCCCCCTGGAGAAAAAAGGGGCTTCGTTCCTTAGACATCGTACCTTGGGTCAGGCCGACGACGGTGGCGCGCGCTCGCCGAGGGACGCGCGCCGCCCCGCCGCCGGGCGGCTCCTTGCAGGCCGCGGCGGCCGCGGCGGGCTCGCGGGCGCCGATGGGCGCGGCGGCGGGCGGGGCGGCGGGCGCGGCGGCGCCCGCGCACGGGGGCGCGGCGGCGCCGGGGGCGCCGCGCTCCTGCGCCCGGCGGCCGGGGGGCCAAGGGGCGGGCTCGCGGGGTCCCGCTGGCAGGGCCCCCCGGGGCTGCGCGCGGGCGAGCCTCCGCGGCGGCCCCGGCTGTCCCCGACAGGCTAACACGACGCGAAGATCGGGACAACATCGGATCGGGGTAACTCGAGATCTCTGAGAATCGGCGGGTTTGGAGGATGTATTGGGCGCCGCGGCCGCTCCGGGGCGTTCCGGAACGCTCTGAGAGCGCTCCGGAACGCTCTGGAGCGATCTATCCCGATCCTAGCCCTGTTTGACAGGCCCCACCCCCTGCCATGGCTCGGACGTCCATCCCCCATCTCGGGCGCGCGAGTCTTTCGCAGGATGGCTCAGGATGCTCCTCGATGGCCCCCGCGGAAGGGAGCTGCACAGGGTCCGAGCAAGGCCAAGCCCCCCCGGCAGTCCTGGCGGGCCGCAGCCGGCCCCGCCCCCAGGCAGTCCCCGCTGGCCTCAGCAGGCCCTCCGAGCAGCCGGGGGCGGTCCCAACGCCGAGCGCCCCGGGGTTGGGTGTCGAGACCGCGCCGGACTTCTCGGGGGGCCCTCTTTGAGCCAGCTGGTGCTATCGGGAGGGCCTGTTGAGGTCAGCTGGGGCTACCTGGGGGGGGCTTTCTGTGCGCAGCCCGAAGGAGGTAAAGGCAGGCAGGTCCCTCACTCACTCGAGTCACTCTCCTCCTCCTCCTCCTCCTCCTCCTCCTCCACTCACTCATGTCATAAGCTGGAGCGCCTGGACGAACGAGGACCATGCCAGCCTAGTCTCACCGCTTTGCGGGAGCGGAGGCACGCCGTCGGTCACACAGCGCGCGGCAAGAAGGGGGGATTACGGGAGGGGGGACCGGGAGGAGGAAAGCACAGATGCAACCATTGCAAACGTTTGGGTGAGACTGCCCTGTCCACGGCACCAGGACAGGAAAGCAAGATGTCAATGAGGACATCACCAGATGCCGACACCGCTGGGGAAACGAAACGAGATGCCTACCCCCACCAAGCATCGATTCTCCTGGATCGATGCGGATTTCGCCGCGCTCGACGACTTCCGAGCCCTGCCCCCGCCGCCCGTCGAGTTGCCTGAGCCATTGATCGGCGAGGGTGTAGGTTTCGGTTTTCACCGCCGAATCCTGGAACCTCGAACCTCGAATGCCCAATCTTCGTTCCCCGAGGCTCGAATGCCTAATCTTCGGTCGGGCATGTCCTCCTACCAGGGGGTTTAGCGCGAAAAATCATAAATACCCCAAAGATACTCCAAATAGTCAAACAAACACTAGAAGGGCGCCGCCCTGCTGCCGACTGGAGGCCCCCAAAAGCGGGGCCCGAGCAGATTTGGGTCGGAGGATCGCGCCGAAGTCGCCGATACTTTGGAGGTCAGAATCTCGGGGGCGGCATGTGCGCGGTCCAGGGGGAGGGTGAGAGACGAAATTAAATAAGAGGGGGCGCCATGAAACCTGGGGAGATATCATGGCCCTCGCCATGATATCCACCCCCCTGTCATCACCCACCTCTTTGCCGCCCCCGAGAAACGGTGCGGTGACCGACCGTGCAGTGACCTCGAAATCCCCGAAGGCCTCACCGCACGGTCCGTCAACGCACGGTTTTGGGACCTCGGATGCCCCAGTCGCCCGAGACGTCCTCGGAGAACGACCCCGAGTCTCAAAACCGTGCGGTGACCCAGAATTCCCACCGACTCACCACACGGTGTGGTCACCACCCCGTTTGGGGGCCCCCGAGATACATCTTGGGTGGCCCACCTGGCCTCAAGACTACCGGGATCGTTGTGTGAAAAGTATTTGCCTCAGAGGCCCCACAGAAGGCCGTGCCAACAGCAAGCATTCTGCACTGTGCACGCGTTGAGTCCAACGGCCCAAGTCCCAAAACTGTGCGGAGGCCTCGGATCCCAACTGACTCACCACACTGTGTGATCACCGAACCGCTGGGGGGCCCCGTCCCTTAAGAGGCAACCCCTGGGAGGTCTTCGACCGAACAACTAAGGACTGCAAGGCCCGATGAAGGGGCTATGAAGCCGGGTGCGGCTGGATTACGACAACGGTTACGCCGAGTCTAATTCAGCTGGATTGAGCGAGATTGAGCGGGACTGAACGGGATTGTGCCAGACTAGGCCGGTTGCCGACCGCGGAAATACTAGCGCCAATGCTGACTTGAACCTCCCTCCAAGGAAATGCGAGCTGAGGCCCCTCAGCAAAACGAGCCCGATGGAATCTGAAATCGACAGGGCTGCACGGTAGGCGCACCGGGGCAACTTGTTAAACGCATGTAGATATTTATTCCGTGGTTCAGCGCCTCTACATCCCGTTCTACTCCAACCCAACCCTCATCTGCGGAGGCGCGTATAGCGCGACCAGAAGCAGGAGCGGTAGGATGCTGAGATCTTAGCTGCCCAGCGTCCAAGGCTGAAGCCTGGGAGCCCGTGGCACGCGGCTGAGGACTGAGGAGCAGGATGGGCCGAGGAGGCAAGGACGCAGGCCAAGACATCCGATGTCTCGAGTTGTTCAGTGCGGGGGCCCGACGGGGACCCCGAAGTCCCGACCCAGAGACGCTTTGTCGACGGTCCCAGGGCACCGCGAGGGCCCCCGAGAACCGAAAACGACCAACGTGCAGAGGCACCGGCCTGACTCCCCGCTGGGCCCAGGATGGGCCTGGCCGGGGGGCAGCGGGCTCTGGACATGCACACATCTCGCCGTCCTCGCCGTCCTCGTCGCCGTCCTCGTGCCGTGCGCTCCTCGCCCTCGTGCTCGTCCCCGTCCTCGTCGTCGTCCTCGTGCTCGTCCCCGTCCTCGTCGTCGCCGTCGTCGCCCACGTCTTCGTCGTGATCGTCGTCGTCGTCCTCGTCGTCGCCCTTGCAGGGCTCGCGATCTCGCCGCCGAGCGGGGCCGCGCCGCCGCGAGGGAGCTTACCAGCCTGGAACATATCCCTATCCCTGTGCTGGGCGTCTCCTCATCACGATGCCAATCTCAGGGATCCCCTTATCTTTTGAGGGCGCATCCCTAAGATTGTCATCGCCTTTTGGCGCGTGTCAATCTTAGGGATAGGGATACGTTCGAGGCTGGTAAGAGCGGCCCTCCCACCCCGAGCCCCGCCGGGCCCCGCGGAAGTCCTCGCCGCCCTCCGGGCCCTTCGGCGGGCGCGGGCGCCTCCGGGCGGGCGACGAGCCTCTGCGGGCGCTCCACCAAAGGCGGGCCGCGGGGGAGGAGAGGGGGATCGAGAATCGAGGAGGAGGAGGATCGAGAAGGGGGAGGGGGATCCAGGGGAGGATAGAGGAAGAGGGGGATCGAGGATCGAGCTGATTGGACGTGTTAGGTATGCTGGGCCCGCGGGCTGGAGCGCCCTCGTCGCCACGGCTGGCTCCGACTTGAAATTCTGCCACGGGCCGCGGGGGGCCACAGAGGCGCTCGGGTCGCAGAGCAAAATCGGAACGGGACATCTCCAGGCTCTGGGTGCGGGGGCCCTCGCGGGGTCTCGGGAGCGCTACGCGACGCCAGCGTTTGAACTCAAGAGCCTGTTTTAAAGGCGAATTAGAAAGTCCATCCTCTGAATTAAACAACCCCTCCCTTGCCTCCTCTTCCCTCGGAATGCGAAGCCGGTCCCGGGGAAGGAACTGAGACCGCTGGGGGTTGACGTTATGAGAAATCATGACGACGGGAGTCGGGGGTGGAGGAGCCCAGAGACGCTCGCGCCGTAGGAACAAGAGAAACACGCAACAAGGGGGGGTCTAGGAAGGAGCCAGGGGCGAGGATAGATAACACCGGGCGACGATAAACCGAGAGTCTTTAAGACTTTTTGCTTGATTTTGGCGACGCAGCGCAGGCTCACCCACCCTCTCCCTCGTCCATGCAGAAATGCGGTAGCGTCGAACTCACCGCGATCGACTGCGCACCGTGGCCGCTGGCACTGGACGGTTCGAGAAATCCTGGGTCCGGAATGCGCCACGATGAATTGAGCGAGAATCCGCCGACCCTGTCGGCGCGTGGAAGAAACTTTTCCGTCTGTTCCCTCGTCGGCGAAATTGAGCAACGTCGTAATTGAGTCGAAGGGAAGCCCTTTCCCTTTGATCCCTTCCCCGCCGGGGGGGGGGGGGTCCCGGCGCGGGTCCCTGGTTTTCACGCCGCCCCCCGGGATGGGTCCCGGGTTTTTACGCCGCCCCGAGCCCCAAAAAGTCCCAAGACGGGCCAAGAGAGCCCAGAGAGGCCACCAAGACGATCCAAGGGGGCGCCTGCGAGACGCCCCAAGAGGCCTCCAGGACCGTTCCCACGAAAGGCCCTAGAGGTACCAATCATGGATACCCCATACGTTTTTCCATGATTGTTGGCGTTTTTGCCTCTTCCGCTTCCCCACGCGCCAAGACGGCCCAAGAGGCTCCTACCCTGTGGTGCTCCGGATCTTGCTTTAAGATCCACGCTTGGTAGTGACATTGGATAAGGCCCATGGATCTTATATGGTTTGACCCATCAATGGTATTTGGGGCGCATGTTAGTTTTGTAACAAAAACCAATACAGTCATTCATGCATACTGTTCAGGTGCGCCAGCCCGCGCGCTAGTGGACCACGGGCGAGCAGCGCATGGGGCCCAGGCCAAAATGGCAACGGAGAGAGGTAGGGGGGGGCCAGGAGGAGTAGTAGGAGAGAATATGATATGATATTATATGATATCGTATATGTGCATGGTATAGTATAGCGCAGCTTTGCAAATCATAGCACCGTGCGGACATATCATGGCGTGTCATAGCATCCCCGTCGGGTCGGCGTCGTTTCGGCGTAAGCCTCGGTATATAGCGCGGCAGTTTATATCCGTCCTGCCCAGACGTTTGGCACTGCATATCCGTCCTGCCCAGACGTTTGGCACTTTATATCCGCCCTGCCCAGACGTTTGGCACTTCATATCAGTCCTGCCCAGACGTTTGGCGCTTTATATCCGTCCTGCCCAGACGTTTGGCACTCTATATCCCCCCATGCCCAGACGTTGAGCGTTCTCTCCCTCCCTCCCCCGTGCCCCCTGTTTCTTTTCTCTTTCCCATGTTTGTTCTTCCTCTGTCTTGTTTGTTGTGTGCTCTCTCTCTCTCTGTTCCCCTCCCCCCCCCCCATCCCCTCCCTCTTCCCCCCCTTCCTCCCTCTATCCCTCCCCTCTCTCTCTCTTTCTCTCCCTCTCTCTCGCTCTCTCCCTCTCTTTGTGTTATGTTTCTCTCTCTCTCATTATCTTTCTCTCTCTCTCTCTCTCTCCCTCTCTCTCTCTCTCTCCCTCTCTCTCTCTCTCTCTCTCTATCTCTCTCTCTCTCTCTCTCTCTCTCTCTCTCTCTCTCTCTCTCCCTCTCTCTCTCTCTCTCTCTCTCTCTCTCTCTCTCTCTCTCTCTCTCTCTCTCTCTCTCTCTCTCTCTCTCTCTCTCTCTCTCTCTCTCTCTTCTGTTTCCCCGTTTCCCCCCGGCTACCGTCGTCGCTGGCGCGTTTGCCCCTCGCTTGGCGGGGCGACGGGGCCTGCCTCCTGAGAAGGCGGAGGCGCCGGGAACATCTACGCTTGATTCCTCGGGAAGCACGGCAGCAACTTTCGACCCCTTCCAGGGGCCCCCGCCACCTCGGACGGCCGCGCTCTTCGCCCCGCCGCCTCGCGCGCGCCGCCCCGCCTGAGGCGGGCTAGATTGGAGCCCGAGGGCCCTCGCGATCGAATCAGTCATGCTCGATATCCTCGAGGAACCCCAGGGCCGACGCGATGTCTTGCTGGGAAATCCCCCTCTTTCCCCCGCGTTCCCCTGAGATCATCGAAACGCGGTGTAGTCCGATCGCTCGGGTGAACGACGCGATTGCGTCCTGGGCCTGTTGCGACACCCTGCTGCGAAGTGTTCGATGTATCTCTTGCCGTTCGTTTCGAACGACATGCCGATGTTCTTCGACTGTTCGCTTGGAGCGTTTACCTGGAGGGAGCGGGAATACTGCACATCATAAAATTGATCGCCAGATTCGCCATTTTGGTCGGGTTGCCACGATGGATATCGAACCAGATTGGGGGCCGATGTAATAGTTAAGTTTCATCTTGGCTATCTCTGTCTTCCTCTGTATGTTCCTTTCTCTCTTTGTTTTGTTATCTTTCTTTCTTTCTTTCTTTCTTTCTCTCTCTCTCTCTCTCTCTCTCTCTCTCTCTCTCTCTCTCTCTTACTCTCTCTCTCTCTCTCTCTCTCGATCGCTATTTCTCCCCTCTGCCTCCGTTTAATATCCGTGTTTCGCTGTGCTCCGTTAAACATCTTTGCGCCTCTCTATAGGTCGATCCTGCTGGGTCATTGGGCGCTGTTGGGCGGTGCCCGCGCGGTTCTCCCACTGGAAGCGCCAGCGTAACCACGGGGAAGAAAAAAAAAAAAAAAAAAAAAAAAAAAAAAAAAAAAAAAAAAAAAAAAACCATGCTCACAGTTGCCCCTGAGTGGGCGCGGGGGGGGGGGGGGGGGGCTGGGATTTTGGGCAGTCTTCTCTCGGGCGGTTCATCGTTGGAAATGCTCTGCCTGAAACGGCCCCCAGGGAAGACAACGAGGGGGGGGGGGGGGCGGAAGAGGGGGGAACGGAGGGGAGAGGGCCAAAAAGAAGGAGGAGGAGAGGAGGAGGAGGAGGAGATAACATCAAGGAAACAAACAAAGATGAGTGGATGAGGGCGGTGGAGGGGGGGGGGGGGGGAGTGGAGGCGAGGAAAGCGATGATGGGGTAGGAGGAGGGAGGGCGGGGGAGGAGGATAAGGAAAAGGAGGGGGAGGGGGAGGGGGAGGAGGCGGAGGAGGAAGAGAAAACAATGAGGAAGGGCAGCATGCATGGTTGAAACCGTGACCCTCTGAATGTTGCACCTCGCGTTCCCAGAGGGCTCGGACAGCCGCGGCGGGCGCCGCCAGGGAGGGGCCACGCGCCACCGGGGACGCGGCCCCATCCACCCCCGAGAAGTCAAGCGAGAAGGACGGCGAGGAAAAAGGGCTGGAGCACGAAAGAGGAAGAGGGGGCGATGAGGCAGAGGGGGGCCACCAGGAGGATCAGGGGGAAGACAACGACGAGAAGGACGAAAACGAGGATGGCGATGAGTGACACGCTCGGGGGGATGAGGAAGAGGAGGAGAAGGGAAAGTGAGGTTTAGGGGCCTCTCTTCTATTCCTCTCCCCGCGTCCTCCCCTTGCTCATCCCCGCGTGTTCCTCGCGCCCCATCCTCCGCCGTGTTCCGCGTGTTCATCATCGTTATCCTGGCCCTGCTCCTTGTCATCCTGGCCCCCTCGGTTTCTTTCTCGCCCCCCCGTCCTCGTCTCCCCCATGCCTCGCCCTTCCTCCTTCCTCCTCAACCCCTCGGGGGTGGGTGGAGCTCGGTCCTATCGCTCGCGATTCAGGCGCGGCTTGCCAGCGTCGAAGCAGACCGCGAGCATTCAAAACAGGCAGGCCATAGCGGATGCACTTCCCCCCAATCCCAATAGGTTTCTGACCACCCCTGTTTGTCTGGCTCGCGAGGCCCGCCCCGAGCAAAACAGCACAAGCGCCCCGAGTGAGCGCGAGAAGCCAGGCGGGTACACTTGCGAAGCATGCAACTCGGAACGCTTGCCAACCAGGAACCCGTTCTTATCAACATACGTCAACGCCTCGCGCTTCGAGCCGCGACGCACAATTGCAGTTCGGCCACAAGGAACAGAAAGGACTAGGAAACAATTGAAGTGAGACAGGGGAAACGCATGGTAGAATTCCAACACTTTCAGCGAGTCGCACCAAGCACCAAGACACGTCGTTGAGCGTGTCATGCCAATGCAACGAATGAAGGGCAGGAGCGGCTCGAATGAGTACATGAGCGAATTGACCGGCTGCCCCACGCGCGTGTAGCAGCCGCGGAAATGAGCGAGGAAGAGCAACCAAATCCTTAGCGTGGCAAATTCCTCCTACTTGGCTTCCTCCTCCACTAATCCGCTTTCCTCTCCTCCCTCATTCCCTCTCTATCCCTATTGCCCTTCGCCCATTCCCCCCCCCCCCCCCGCCCCCCACTTGCTGCCGTCCTCGCCCATTCCCCCTTCTCCTCATTATATCCTCCTCCTCCTCGCCCCCCCCCCCCTGCTCCTTCCCCTGCTCCTCCTCCTCCTCCTCCTCCTCCTCCTCCTCCTCCTCCTCCTCCTCCTCCTCTACCCCCTTGCACTGCGTTTTGCTAACTCCCCCGACCGCCCCGCGCGCCCCCCCGTCCGCCCCCGCCACATCTTCCGCCCAACGGCCCCGCAGCTTGCGCCGACAGCCCTCGCCATCCCCACTGGGGGCTGCTTGCCCTGCCCCCCAGCGCCCCGACGCCAGCAGGGCAGGCAGGCCCCCGACCACCATCGACCTGGCTCTTGGGGAGGCCGCCCGCCGTGCTGGGCAGGGGCGCAGGGGGGGGGAATGGGAGAGGGCGAGACTGGGATGGGCAGACGGATTGCTCCTCCTCCTCCTCCTCCTCCTCCTCCTCCTCCTCCTCCTCCTCCTCCTCGCCGTCCTCATCCTCATCCTCGTCCTCATCGCCCCCCTCATCCTCCGTGCCCTCCCTCCTCCTCTTTTATATTGATTCCGATGTGCGCCCAGCTAAGTGCCGAGCATGGCCAGGGCGCTGGCGTTGGCGTTGTTCACCTTGAGCACGTTGCGAGCGGCCAGGGCGGCTTCGTGGCCCATGTAGTTGTTGTCCGCGCCCCTCTTGAAAGTGAACCTGGACACGAAATTGAGCCAAGTCTTGCACTCAGGGCCGGCGTAGACGGAGCCCGTGGGGACAACCTGTTTGACACACCTTGCCGCGTAAACGGCGCCAACCAAAGTTGCCATATCGTGCTTGTCATTCGTGGCGTAGTCGATGGCACTAGCTGCGAACCCGTGGTCAACGCAAACCGGAGCAGGCCCAGCGCGGCCTGCGAACAACTGGCACATCACCGTGGTGCGAGGGGGGCCGATGCTAGCAGCGATCTCTTGCGCGAGCTCCACCAGCACGCGGGGCGCCAGCGGCTCCTTCAAATTGCGAGATGCGAGCGCGGTCTCGCACATCACCACGACATCGGGATCGACATCAGTAAACTTGGGGCTGCTCCATCAGTCGAGGCCAAACTGGGTGTCCTCGTCTTCTCCGTGCATGAGCGAATTGAGCCGCAACGCCCCTGCCAGTTTGAATGAGAGGTGAACTCCGATGTGAAATGTCTGCGGTTTCGCATGTTCCGCAATCGCGCGGAGTACTTGGTTGAGAGACTCATCCCGCCAGCAAGCATGCGCTGTCGGGTTGCCCAGCAACCGTATCCCGAGGGTTCGGCGGCATTCCCCTCGCCCGTGGAGGAACGAGGGAGACGAGGGCCAGGGAGGCAGATAGGGTCAGATGGAAAGATGAGGACTAGAGAGAGGTAGCGCTGGAAGAGGAAGATCAGGCAGGAAGGAGAGGAGCGGAAGCGGATGGGGCGCAGGAGGAGCGGGGGGAGCAGGAGATGGTGGAATGATGAGGAGGAGGGTCGGAGCGGAGGAACAAGGCACGCACGAGGGGAGGAATTGGGGAGGGGAAGATGGGGAAGCGAATGTGACGAGTTGGAGTGCTGGAGGCACTGCACTGCCCTGAGTCAGGAGCTCAGGCATAGGCAGACGACATCAGGTGGCACGAGAGCGCTGTGGAAGTGGAGGGGGGGGGAGAGGAGATGAGAGGAGGGGGCGGGCGAGAGGAGGAAGGGGGATAGGCGAGGGATGGGCCCAGCCGACCGCGGCCAAGTGCATTCAGTCAACTCCATGTTGGACGGCCCCCCGAGACGACGCAAAGGCCCATTGGAAGAGCCCTCGGTGGAACCTAACCTCAGAACTTCGCCGGGGCTCCGCTGGGGCCGCGCGCGGGCCCTAACCTTCCCCCGAGGGTTTCTCGGGATCCTTCTTGTGTAACCTCGGGGGGGGGAGGGGGGGATGGGGGGGGGGCTCTTGGGGGCGCTGCTGGCGGGGCCCTCGGGGCCCCGCGAAAACATGTTCCAAACGCCCACTTGGGATTTTTCTCGCCGCCAACCCCTTCATATCTAATTGGCTTCGCGCCGCCCCCCTACCCCCTGGTTGGCTACCCGAGACCGCATTGCCATCTCGAAGAAGAAGTGGTGCTTGGGGGTGAGGTTGATCAAAGCCCTCGAGCTGAAAACATCAATGCGGACCATGAGCCCCATCAGTTTTTGACGCTGCTCCAGAGTCGGCACGAGCGGGCACTCCCTGAGGATGTCTAAATACTCAGCAAGGGCAAGCCACACGTGCTTCAATTCTTCTAGGGAAGGTACCCCGTGTCCCAGCGTATCCAAGATGTAAACGGCCCAGAGAAGAGCAACGCCGCATTCTGCAGCTTTCAACTTTAGTGCGCAACCCTGGTGTGCTAGCTCCCGAGAATATCGCGCGTCCCCTCTGGACCCCAACATAGGCAAAGTAAAATCCCCGATGCGCTCGCTCACGCCGATGTTATCGCTTTGCCAAGATAACAGGTTCCCCCGTAGACGCCTGGCGGCCAAATCAATCCTCTGGTCCTGGTTCCCAGTGGCCTCCCATGGGTTTGCCAGCACTAATCGCCAGAACGCTGCCGATGCAAATCTCATGGCGGGCCCGAAATAAATCGTATGGAGCGTATCAATACATAGATTCTCGATGCTAATTCCCGTGCCATCAAATAGAGGTCAACGGCGAACCACAAGATCTAACAGCTGCTCGTCGGGCCCCAGAGTCGACCTCCAGAAAAGGCACTGGAATGGTGTTTCGAGCTCCTCGAAATTAGCAATATCGAGCATCCCCTCGAAGGGGTTCTAGGCGATCCCCAGCTCGAAGATTGCATTGCGGAGTGTCAATTTGCACGTGCCGTCCCCACGAGCCCCTACCCATAATAGGATTCATCCGCCCATCACGTACACTTGCAATCTGTATATCCCTAGTATTGATGGACATCACCATTGATTTCTGCAGACACGCGTTATCATAGTAAGCCTGGCTTTTTGTTCCCAAGGGTGTTCGCACAGAGTAACATGCTCGTTGTGCAAATGGCAGTTGTGGCCAGCGGCGTGACAAAATGAGCAAAAGTGATGCGTAGAGCCCACGGACGGGAAACCAAGCGCATGGCTGAGCTCGGCCAGGTCCCCCTTTACCCATACAGCTGGGGCCCTGAAGCCCAGCGCATCACCCTTCCCCTCACGAATCTTCACAAGTGGGTCATTCGCGTCAAATGCCGTGCCGTCGCGCCGCCTGCGAGACCGCCCCCCCTGGGCGAGCTGTGCAAGCATCCAAGAAAAAACTGCTTAATATAGGGTGAAGTGCGCACCGCCCCCTGCATCCGCATCTGCGCGTTTCATTGGAACGCGCCCCTCCAATCCAATTCCTCTTATCTGTTTATCAAGTTTGTTATCCGCAGCCCCGTCATTGAACGAGCCCTACCTGCAATCGCAGACGCGTACCTTACCATCCCCAAAAATCGCGAGAGGCAATATGTGTTCACCGGTTGCGGCTGCTTCCTGGGCGACGGGGTGTCGGTAGTATATAGAGGGCCAGGTTTTCCTGGGGGCTCGTTCAAGCATATCTGGGCCCTTGGAAACCTCGTCGCTGATCACCTCCCAAACCGCGGACAAAACTACGTCGGTCTCAACGCGCCTCTCTTCATGCGGTGTCATCCCTGGTACTCTTTCGTGAATTATCGGCCCCGCCCCTGGGAGGATCTCGTCTAACTTGCGCTGGTAGGCGCCCGATTGGCGACCTGGCGGGAGAGAATATTTAAAAAAATCTGCGCCCGCGACCCCTGCCCCATGGAAATAATGGCAGGCCGCGGCCAGGTAAGCTGCAGATATCTTGCATTGTGCTTTCAGCCCCACTAAGTGTTTCAGGGAGTTGCTCCCTGCAGCCCGCCACTGCGCCCCCCCCTTCGCCCACGCCCGAATCAACCTCCATCGCCGGGCCGCCGGGGGTCGGCTGACCAGCCAGAGCCAGATTGAATCAGAAGGGAAGCGGGCAGAGCGATAGCGCGGGGAGGAGCGGAAGGGCGGCAACATGGAGGAGGAGGAAAAAGCAGGCACGACATTGAGGCAGGAGCTGCCGAGCCCCACCCCCCCTCGTTGCGCGCGCACCAGGTCCTCGTGGCCTACTGCGTGTCCGAGAGCGCCCGAAGGCGCCCTTCTGCGATTCCCTTCCCTCGTCTCCTCCTCTTTCTCGGGCATCATCTTGGTCCTTAGCATCGACGCTTCGAGTGGCTGCCAGCCCATCCAGAGACGATGCCCAGAGGAGTAACCTCGATCAGGGAAGTGGGCAGCAGGCCCTTCGGAGCGTCTTGAGGGCCTCTTCTCTCGGGGTCTCTTGGGGATCTCTTGGGGGGCCTACGGGAGACCTCTTGGGCGCCTATTGGTCCCTCGCGGGCGCCTCTTGGTGCCCCATTGAGGCGCTCTCGGGGCCTTGGAAGAAATTGCGGGGCCATCTTGGAGGGGATCGGTCAACGGAAAGACGGGGGATCGAATTGCGGCAGGGCCCCAAGAGACCACCGGCGCCAGCGAATGCCGACCTGGGCGGGCGGCAGCAAAGCGCGACGTTCCTTGAGAAAGCACGTCCACCCAACCCACTGCATTACATTGCAATGAACTCGCCAGGAAGGGGGGTGGCCAACAACCCCACGTAAAACATGTAATAACATGCGGGCCGGACGAGAAGAGAAGGCGCATGGTTTCGTTTGGGCGTTTGAATGATGTTGGCGTCTTGGCGGCCTCCTGGGGAGGCCCAGTTGTCATCCGGGGCCGTCTTGGAGCGGACCTGGGGCTTCTTGGAGCAGAATGGGAGCCATGCTGAGCCATTTGGGGCCACGATTTCGAGCTCTCTGAGGCCCTCCTAGAGCCATCTTGGGCCACTTTCGACGCTCCAGCGGCCCGAGGCCCCGCCCCTCCAGGCCCAGGGCAGGCTGCAAGGGGGCCGAATGGGAAAAGAAGGGAGTGCAATGGAAAACGCGACGCCCAGAGGACTGGTGGGATAATCATCCCCCTCGCCCCCTGACTCGCGATCGTCGCTGCCCTGACGGCCAACGTACCTATCAAAGATGAGCTCTCGAGTGAAATGCATGCCTGGACAGAGAAATCCGTGCCAACGCGCAGCAGTTTGACAGGAGAAGCGGGCTCCACCGCGCCTCCATCGGACCTCCATCGGCCCCCCATCGGCCCTCCATCGGCCCTCCATCGCCCTCCATCGGGCACGATGGGCGGCGATGGAGCGAGAGTTGGGGGGATATCTCAGGCAACTCGCTCGCCCCGGGGGCCCCGTCGGGGGCCATCGGGGGCGATAGAGGGCGATGGATTCCATCGGTTTCCATCGCTATTCCATCGGTGTGTTTTTTTTTTTTTTTTTTTTTTTTTTTTTTTTTTTTTTTTTTTTTTTCTAGATGTTCAAATTGCGCGCGCGCCCCCTCCCGCGGAGGGCATCGGAGCGACCCCGAGGTCAACAAGTGGGCAGGCGAAAGCGAGTACGCCGAAACAGCCGTTCAAACATGCAAAAACGTGGGCTCGCGCAGAGCACCCCAGAGGATCGCACCTGAGTAGAGCGCTCCGCGCGCGCAGAGCCAGCGAGAATGCCATACGGGGGTGCAGCAGACCAAGAATATAGACGCACCTATCGTTTTTTGACTTCGGCCAACACCCCATCAGACGCACCCGTTCGCCCGACAAAGGGCGCCTACAGCTGCGCCCCCTTGAAGCACTAAGAAGTTCGCGACGCCGTTCCTCGCAATCGGAAGCGGGCGTCCGAATGCTATTCAGACCAGCCAGAGAGCGGGGCATCGAAAACACCGCAAGCGGCGCCCTCCTCCACCAGGGACCTCTTCTCTCGATCGGTCCGCTCGTGATCCCCGTCGCCCCCGCTTCTCTGGTCTGCCTGGCACGCGCAGGCAAAGGCGGAGACGGAGGCGGCCAGGCAGGAGGGCGGGAGGGGCCAGGCTCGAGCGAAGCAGGGGAGATTTGCAGGAGGAAGATGTGAGGATAGCTGAGGAGGGTTGAACGGAAGTGGCGGAGGCAAGAAGGACGAGGATATAGGAGGAGAGAACGAGATGCAAAAAAAAACAACACAGTTCCCCGCTACTACTTCGGAAGCGGGCTGGCGGAGGGTCGCAGACCCTCCGATTTGTTCAGCGTCGACATGTGGTCCAGCAGGTCGAGGATGCACTGGTCGACGGCCGCAATGAGCATGTCGAACTTGCAATCGTACTCATCCTTGCAAATCTTGAGGCTCTTCCTGAGCGCAGCGGTGTCGACGGTCTTGACCCGCCGGTCGAAGAAGGGGTCGCTGGCGACGACATTCGACAGCGAGGTGATCAAGCTGCGCAGTGCAGCGCGTTCCTCGGCGGCCCAGCCCCACTCTGCCCCGCCCACCTCGGCGTCCAGCGCCTTCGCCGCGTTGATGCTGATCGCGTAGTTGTTGCACATCAGCTTCGCCTTCGACTCCGAGGTGCCCTTGAGAGCGGCGAGCCCCCATCGGCTTGGCGGCGCCCACCTTCTTGGCCTTCCTCTTCGGCTCCTGAGGCGTCTCGCCCTCGCCGCGCCGCTCGAGCTGCCCCTTGCCCTGCTTCGCCTTGCCCTGGCCCTTCGGCTTCAGCGCGGTCGGCGTCGCGGGCGGCCCCTCGACAGCCCCGCTGGCGGACTGAGCGCCTGCCTCGGACTGCGCCGCTGTCGCGCTGCCCTCGGCGCCCCTCTGTCTCTCGCGGAGGCGCTGCTCGAAGGTCCACTTCGCCCTGAGCTCCCACGCGCGCTCGGTCTCGTCCACCAGCGAGTCGACGCCGCAAGCGAAGCGCAGGTTCCTCGTGAACATATGCATCTGGCAGCGCGAAGTGCCCGCCGTCAAGCAGGAGAGCGCGCCGGCGATGGCCCTCGCCATGCCCCGCGGCCCGCTGCCCTCCAGCCAGGCGATCCGCCCCAACGGCAGAAAGCTCCTCGTGACGCAGGAAAACGCTCGGACATGAGACGGGGCTGAATGAGCACAGGGCACCGGGGCAAGGACGAGAAACGAGGATGGAGGGGAGGGGAAGAAAGGGGGAGGAGGAAAGGAGGAGAAGGAGGAGGAGGAGGCTGAAGAGGAGGAGGAGGAGGAGGAGGAGGAGGGAGGTGCGGGGGAGAGCGAAATCCTCGCCCCCCCTCGCTCTCTTCCCTCGTCTCTCTGGGCGGGGCGCCACGAGAAGGTGGACTTGCTGGTCGTGTTGGCACCCTTCTATCCTGGAGACGGACTCCCTCTTGCTCTCGCGCTGCAGCTCCCCCTTCGTCTTCTGGACCTTGTCGTACTCCTCCTTCGCCCAGTCCTCGCGGAACTTGCGCTGGGCCGCCTGGCCAGCGACCGCCTGATACCTCGCGCGGAGGCCGTCGTCGCTCTTGATCATCCTCTGCCACCTCGTCGCCACCGCGTGCATCCTCCCATCGGCTGGCACCTTATGTCCCGTGGCTTTCACCGAGTCCCAAAACATGAGCTCCGCGTTGATGGAGTCGGACAGGTCGTCCTTGTTGGCCCCCATCAACCTCCATGTCGGGGCGATCGGCGAGGCAGGGCGCGGCCGTGCACAGCGCGTCCTCAGTGATCTCCATCTCGCCAGCCGAGCCCTTGATCAACTCGTCGTCGTACATCTCCTTCTTGGCGCTCATCATCTCCATGAAGTCCTCCAGGTTGCCGTCGAAGTCCTGCTGGGCGGCGCCCCCATGCCCGTTCCATATTCTTCCATCGCCATCCGTCGCTCCCCCGCCAGCCTCCGCCGGTTTCCATCGCATTCCATCGCAATTCCATCGCATGCGATGGAGGGCGATGGAAGGCGAAATAGGCCAGCGGAGAGCCAGCGGAAGGGGGATGGAGAGCGATGGAGAGCGATGGGGGGCGATGGAGGGCGATGGAGGGCGATGGAGGGCGATGGAAGGCGATGGAGTGCGATGGAGGAGGATCAGTAGGGGGTGGAGGAGGAGGAGGAGGAGGAGGAATCGGACAAGGAGGAGGAGGAAGACGGGATCCCCTCAGAGGTCGGAGGGCCCCAGGACGGCCGAGAGGGCTCTTAGAAGTTCGCCGAGGGCCCCAAGAAGGCTCCAAGAGATGCCCAAGACTCGGAAAAGCGAAGAGAGCCGCAGCACCGCGTGTTTCGGTCCCAAGGGCCCCAAGATGAACCCAAGAGGGTCGAAGATGGCCCAAAGATGGGCCCGGGAGGGCCCCGCAATTGGCCCAAGACGAAAGCGCGGCTGAGAAACATTTTCTAGACCCGAGTGGCTGGAACAGATTTTCGCCTTAAAGCGAACATCTGGCCCAGCCACCCGCGCCCTGGAGGGGCGGGGGAGGTGGGGGGGGGGGGGGGGGGGAGGAGGAGGAGGGAGAGGACAGAAAGGAAGAATCCCCCCTCGCTCCAGGCGCCCGGGGCCCTCTGGCACCCGCATGCTCACGTAGTCGGCGAGCTACTGCGCAAGCTGCGCGGCGGCGCCCTCTCCCCCAGGCCCGCCCGATGGGCGCTCGGTGGCCCCAGCCCCCGTGCCCGAACGCTTGTGCACCTCAGCTGCCGATGCCATCGCCTGCTCTGCCGCGGGCCACTCTGACGGCGGCCATGCCCTGTTCGGCGCTGGGATGACTGCTGCAAAGCCCTCCTGAAACTCTTGCTGTGGCGATACCGATGCCGGTGGATCATGTGCCGTGTCCTCCTGCGCTGCTGGAACTGCCTCCCCCTCCTCCTTCTCCCCCTGCACTGCCGTTGCTGCTAGCTGGTCGCCAGGGCCCATCGTCGCCCTCGCGACGACGGGACTCGAGTCGGACTCCGCGCCATTGGCCCCGTCGGCCCGAGGGGGGCTCTCGAGAATGGCTGCGCCCTTGAGCTCGGACCCCCTGGCTGGCTCGGTGACGGCTTCAGAGGGGGCGCGCGGCAGGGTGGCTGCCGCGTCGTCGTCGTTGATCACGAGGGCGGCTTCGACCGCGGACATGTCGAGATGCGTCGCGGGTGGGAGTGGCGTGCGCAGCGGGTCTTAGATGACTCAAAGAGGTCGGAAACCCTAGCAAACTGCTTGGTCAAATGGCTGCAGCGGAGTAGGACAGGGGCAAGGAGGGGGAGGGGTAATGGGAAAGGGGAAGAGAACGGGCGTGCAGTATACTTGAGAGAACATTCTCGCTTCGGTCGATCTCGTCTGGTTGCCTGGAGTTCGATCGGGGTCGGGATCGGCCGACGATTTTCGACGTTGCTTGATTGCGTTTGAGGTCGCTTGGCGGTGCTCGAGGTTGGTTTCGTAATCGTCGTGCCAGGCGCTGGCTCAGATGAGCTGCCGTGCAGGGGGTCGTCGTTCTACTGCTTGGTTCATTTCGCGTGGGGGCTTCTTGGGGCCCTCTCGGGCTCTCTGGGGCACCGCTTGGAGCCCTCTTGGGGGCCTCCGACCTTCCCGGGTCCGTCTCGGGAACCGCCCCAGGGCCGTCTTGGGGGCCTCCGACCTCTGAAGGACCCCGTTGTCCTCCTCTTCCTCCTCCTCCTCCTCCCCCTCCTCCTCCTCCTCCTCCTCCCTCCTCTTCTCCTGCCTTCGTTCCCCCCCCCCTCACCCTCTTCCTCCTCCTCCTCCTCCTCCTCCTCCTCCCCCTCCCTCCTCCTCCTCTTCCTCCTCCTCCTCCTCCTTCTCCTCCTTCCCGCCATCCATCCCTCTGCGATTTTACAAGCCCTTTCTGGGCGGCGGCCTGTCGCCGGCCCCTGTTCAGCGGCCCCAGTCGCCCCGCGACGGAGGGTGCCCAGCCTTGCACTTCGGGGGCGGCGTGGCGATCGTCTTGCCCCTCTTGGACGGGGGGGCCACTGCGGCCGAGGGGCGCCTGCGCAACGGGGACCCCTGGACGTTGGCGCCTTCGACCGGGGACCTGCGCGGGCACTTTTCGATGTTCTTCCCTCTGGGATCTGGCGCGGGCTTCGGGCTGGCCATCGGGGGCGAGACCGCGGCGGCGGGGCGGCGTGGCGGGCTCATCTCTTCCAGCAGGGCCCCGCGCGGATGCGAGTCGCAACCTCCGAGTGATCCAGGACTGGGGGCACCGTGGACTATCATCTTCTTTGCGGGGATCTTGTGTTTGATGGGGGACTTCTCGCTGGCGATTGGCTTCTTTCTCACATCAGTGCCGCTATCGTCGTCACCTACACGTCTGGCAGCTTTATATATATATATACCTCCACGTTGGCTGCCATTCTTCCCCAGCTCATCCCTGTCGACCGCCCCAGACCACCACATCTCCAGCATCTTCTTCATGAACTCCGCGGCGCTCTTGATCACAGCGTCACCGAAGCTTGTCGTCACGACCTGCAACGGGCGAATCTCCTTCGACTGCCCTGCCTGCTTCTCCTCGAGCCGCATGATGCGAGTCTTCTTCAGCTCCCAGAGCTGGACCAGCCTCACTACCGTGTCATTGGCGTTGGCCTTTTTTTCCATCTCGGCCAGGTGCTCTTTCTCGCTGCTACTCTTCTGGGGCCCCCTCGGGATGTTCCAACTCCCGTTGTCCCCCTCGGGCTACCCTTCTTCATCTCGCCTCGCCAACTGTCAACGTCGGGATGTTCCAAGCGTCCGAGCCCCAATATGCCACGCACAACTCCGCGTTGTCCGCGGTGCTCGACGCGGGCGTGGGGCCGCTGGCGCACTGCCCCCTGCTGCTGTCGTCGCGCAGGCTGGAGCCGTCGGGCCCGGCGCGCATCTTCCACCGGTGCGCCACCTACGGGCGAGGCGCGCTGTTGATCATTCTCATCGTCCTCATCCTCTCATCCTCCGCTAACCTCCATTCCGTCGTTCTCCTGCTCCTCCTGCGTCGTTGTCGAGCTCCTCGGGGCTCCTCGGGGATGCCCCAACTGGCGCTGGCCGCAGTGCACCCCAAAAAAGCTCCTCGCCGCCCATTCCTTCCTCCTCCTCCTCCTCCTTCTCCTCCTCCCCCTCCTCTTCCTCCCCCTTCTCCTTCTCCTCCTCCTCCTCCTCCTCCCCCCCCCCTCCTCCTCCTCCGCCTCCTCCTCCTCCTCCTCCTCCTCTTCCTCTCTTCCTCCTCATTCCTATCCTTTCTGCGGCTGCGAGGAGGCATAGGGCCAATGGAACAAACAACTAGCAGCTCTCTTCAGGGCGCCACATGGGCGTCGCGCCCAGTCGAGCACAATTCTCTCATCCCCCGAGCGCGTAGCCGCGCACCTCTTGGCTCACTCATGGCGGGCGCGCAGATGACCGAGCTAGACCAATCTGAATGTAGGCGCGACCTCAGGCGACTTCCAAGATGGCCCAAGATAGCCCAAGATGGCTAAATATGGTTCTGAAGATGCTCCAAGATGCCGCAAGACCGCTCCAAGACGGCCCCGAGTGGCCGCGGAGCCCCCCAGGAGGTCGCCAAGACGCCCAAAACGTTCAATGACCTAGAGATGACTTTTGCTTTCTCGCCTTTGCGCTTCCGATGGCCTCCCGAGGTCGCGAGGCGCCTCTGAGAGAGCCCAGTGGGGGGCTCCAAGAGTAACCCAAGAGAGCCTAGAAACGGCACCCAGAGCGCCCGAGAGCGCCCCAAGAGGGACTTAAGAGGCGATTTCTGGAGCCCCCGAGTGGGGGTCGTAATTCGAGCTCGCATTGTTTTTGATCGACCCCCTCCAAGATGGCCCCGAGAGCGCCCCCGATGCCCCCAAGAACGCTTCGAGAGGGCCCCGAGAACCGCTCAGGAGGCCCAAAGAGGAGCCCACGAGGCCTCCCAGAGGCCCCCAAGAGACCTTCGAGAAGCCCCACGAGGCCCCCTGATGCACCCACGAGCGTCCAAGAGTGTTACCAGAGCGCTCCAAGAGGGGCCCTTCCTCTGCGCGCTGCCCACTTCCCCGATCGAGGTAACTCCCCTGGGCATCGTCTCTGGATGGGCTGGTGGGGCCACGCGAAGCGCCAAGAATATCCCCGCTCGTGTTCTGTGGATCCCTGGGCGCCTTCATGCACCTGTCGTACTTGCAGTCCCAGCCGCTGAACTCGCACTCGTCCGCCCTGCCCTCGTCGGTCACCGGGGCCGCCTCGGCGTCCTTCTCCTCCTCGTCGTCCTCGGCGTTCTCCTCCTCCTCATCCCCCCCCTCGCCCTCGGCGCCCCCCCATGGCGCCCTCGTCGCAGCCGCCCGCGCCGACCCAGCCCTCGCTGCCGATGAACGGAACCAACCACCCTGGAGCTGCTTTCTGTGGCCCCCCTCGGGCTTTGATCAGAGCTTGTTGAACATCCCTCATCATGGAACGTAGTTGTTTAACTTGTTTTTTTGACCATGTCCCCAGTCCTGAAGATAGGTGCCAATCTTGTTCACGATCCACTCCGAACTCGTGAAATGCATCTTGAGCTACATATCGATTGATACTCCAATTTGGATACGACTTCCGACACGCTATGGTCCTTATTCTTTGTCAGCTGGTCAGTGTCCTGGGGGCCCTCGAACTCACGCCGGCGCTTGAACGCGGCGGGGGAGGTCACCTGGCTAGCGGCCCCGCCCCGCGCTCTGACCGCCCCGCGCGCATCCGACCTCGGACGGATTTAGAGCATCAGAGCGGGATGGGGATAGAATAAGGAGGGGGCGCTGGTTATGAGGAGGAGGAGGAGAAGGAGGAGGAGGAGGAGGAGGGGGATTGGGAGGAGGAGGAGAAAGAGGAGGAGGAGGAAGGAGGAGGAGGAGGAAGAGGAGGAGGAGGACGGGGGAGGAAGGAGGTGGTGGAGGAGGAGGGAGGGAGGGGGGAGAGGAGGAGGAGGGGAAGAGGAGGAGGGGGAGGAGGGGATGAGGAGAGAGGAGGCATGGTGAACATCATGTAGCGGGTCAGGCTCGGACACACTTGGGCCGATCGTGATCGCGCCCATTGACCTCCAGTTTCTTCCTCGGCTCCCTCCTCTTGCCCCTACTCTTCCTCTCCCCCTCCTCCTCCTCCTCCTCCACCTCCTCCTCCTCCACCCCCGTCCTGGCCCTCCTCTTCTCCTCCTCCTCCTCGTCCTCTTCCTCCCCCCCTCCTCTTCCTCCTCTTCCTCCTCCTTTTCTTCTTGTTCTCCTCTCCTCCTCCTCCTCCCTCCTTTCCCTTCCTGTGCCCCTCTTCCCTCTCCTCGCCCCCCCCCCCCCGAGGCCTTTCGCCTTCTCCTTCAGCACTTCCAGCAAGGCCGCCCCGTCGGAGCCGCGGGCCCTCGGCGCGGTCGCGGGGGCGGCCGCTGGCTTTTCCTGCATCTCGAGCCAGAAAACCTGCGAACGACAAAAAACATGAGGGAACACATAGGCCCCTCTCCTTCTCCCTTTCTTCTGCTTTCTCCCCTTTCCTCCACTCCCCCCCCCTTTCCTGCTCGCCTGCCCCTCCTACCCCCCCCCCCCCCCCCCCCCCCTTTCACCCGCTTGCTCCCCCTGACGAGGCCGCGTTCGCAACGAGGCGGTCCTTCGGAATTCCACTCTCGCCTCGGCGCCAGACGCATCCACGTTTTCACGTATGTGCATACATACACGCAACACTGCATGGAACATATACGTACGCGTGGAAGATTTCTGGATCTGCCAATCAGCGGGCGCTACTTACGCGCGGGAGGTGCGGGTGTGAGTGTGCGACAGACAAGTATATTATATGTTCAGCATCGGCGGTGAAAACGCACCAGCATCATTGGCTAAGCGTTAAAGTTACGAGTTGCAGGAGGTACGGCGTCATGGATCTGATGTTAAGATCCATGGATCTTAAAATAAGATCCATGGATCTTAAAATAAGATCCAAGCTCCACGCAGGGCTTGGATCGTAAAACAAGATCCAGAGCACCACCTGGTAAGACCGCCCCGACACGGCCCAAGAGGCCTCCGAGAGGGTCTCCAAACGGCCCACAAGGCCCCCAAAACGGTTCCAAGAGAGCGCCCAGACGGGGGACCCGAACGGACATTTCGAGCCCTCAGCCCCGAGAAGCTCCCAAGAGGCCCTCCAGGAAGCCCACAGAGGCCCCAAGAGGCTCCCGAAAGGCTCCAAAAACTCTCCTAGGAAGCTACAAAACAAACTAAAAAGTTACAAAACAACCGGGTATTCCCTGCTCTTCGACCTTGCCCCCCTCCTCCGCCTGTTCCTCCTCCCCCCCATCACAGAGCGGAGGAGGGGCACTTCCCCGAGCGCGGCAAGCGCGCTTTCAACGCCTCCGACGTCCGACAGCGCCTCGCAGCCACCGTCCGATCCGCGAGGGCTGGCGCGCCCAGACGACAGGGTCGTCTCCAGGGTCGGCGGCATCGGCCGTAAGGCCTTCGCAATCTTTGAGAATCGGAAAGCTTCACGGAACGCTCGAAATCGGACTTGTCCTCGTCCCCGCCGCGCCCGAGGAGCCCTCGCTCGGCGGCCGTCTGCGGCCCCCTTCGAGGGGCGCCAGCGCCTCCGCGCGGTGCTCGAGCCCGAGGGCCATCCCGAGCGCGCCGCGCACTCTTCCGCGGCGCGGGCTGTCGTCGTGGAGCTGTCGCTCCTGCAGTGACCGCCGATCCGATCCATCCTTAGGGCGTTGCAGGGAGTGCCCGCGGAACAAGGGTGCCCCCCCGGATTGCCAGGGGGGCCCCCGTGGCCTCCAGAGCGCCCCTCACGAGGCCCAGAGGGGCCCCATGGGGCTCCAAAGCTGAGCGAAAAGCTGGGGGCACCCTGGGCCAGGGGCACCTTCAGCACCCCCCGGATCTTAGGGCATCTTTCCTCTTCTCTCATCTTCTCTCTTCTGTCCTTCGTCCTCTTGCTTACTTGCACCGCTTGCCCCCGCCGCCATTCGGGCACAGGGCCCTTGAGCCACCCTCGCTCCACGGGCAAGGGGCGGGCCGCCCTACTAGCCCAGCCGGGCGCGCTCCACCGCGCCGCGGCCAGTGCCCCATTCCTCCAGACAGGGCAACCTCGTCCCCAGCAGTGGCCCAGTAGGACTGGGCCGCGCACGGGAGCTCTTCGAAACCAGGGGAGCCAAAGACGTGCCTCAGAAGAAAAACGGGCCTCGCGAGCCCTCGGCCGCCGGCCCTCGGCGGCCTGCAGCGGCCCTCGGCGGACTTCGGAGGCCGTCGGCGGCCTTCGGCGGATTCCGGATGCCTTCGGTGGGCTTCGGAAGCCCTCGGCGGCCCTCGGGGCCCCTTGCAGCCCTCGGAGGCCCTGGGCGGCAATCGGTGGACTTCGATGGACTTTGGGGGCCCTCGGCGGTCCTCGGCGCCCGTCGGAAGGGGAGGGCGGGGGCCGACGCTTACGATTCCCAAACGTTTGTCCTTCAAGAAGGATCACGCAGCAGCAGAGCAGAGCAGGCTGGCCTGACCCCGCTTCGAACACGCCTTTACTGTTCGCGACAACGCCCGTGACCGGCCCCGCCGCCCCCCCACCTGGTCACGTCGCGATTCGCGCCGGCGCCGCCTGGGAATTTGCCATGCCCAAACGTTCCATGGCGTCGCCGGCGCGAATCGTGACGCGACAGGCCCACTCGAGGAAGCTGCCGAAGCCACTTCGCCAAGCAGAGCAGCCGGCGTTGTCGTGGGTTCTACAGACTCTGACTCTGCATGGGCAGAAAATCTTGCTCGGGCCAAGCCAAAAAACATCCCCAATCACACGTGGAATTAGACGTATTTCTGCATTGCCACGCTTTGCCTGGATAAACACTGAGGAGCGCCCCTTCTCAGGAGGGCGCTCCGAGGTCCAGTGCCGGGGCGCGGCATGCGCGCAGCAAGCTGGTCCCATGTTCCGTCGTCGTGACGGCGCGGGATGTTGTCGTGGCAGGCGACTTGTCGTCGGGTTCCGGTGCGAGTCCAAGTCGGCAGCGCCTGCTATTCAACAGCTTAATGCCAGCCGCTTGGCTCGCAACCTCCGATGGTGCGATTGAGCTCGTTTGCCAAGCACAGGGTCTATATTACCTCTGGCACGCGAATAGCAATTTATGCAATAAACCTCGGGCACGCTTGTACTTGCTCCAAGGAAAGATATTCCTGATATGGCTAATCCCAATGCATTAATAACGCAACTTCGCAACTCAGCGGGAAACAATCGCTGACGACCGTTTTATACCACGCCCACGTGGTTGAAAACAGTCGCTGGCGACTGTTTTAAACCACGCGAACGTTGATATACGATAGCGGTGACGGCGCTTTTGTGCTCTGCGATTCCACAACTGCGGCTTCGCAGAGGCGGTGTCCAGTTGTTGAGGGCGCCATAGTGATGATGATGGCGTTCCACAGTTGACCACGGCTGCCTGCTCGCGTTCGCCGGGCCGCGACTGCGGCTTCGCAATTTCAGCTGCGGGCGGCGCATCAGCGGCGACTGCGGCGCCCTGATCTCGCCACTACCTGGGGCCCCATCCCGCATTCCAGGAATCCCAAGAATCCCAGGAATCCCAGCGCCATGTCCAACTCCCTGACCACCAGCCCCGCGAACTGCTACTTGGCCAGCTGCCGCGGTGCTCCGCGTGAGCCGCTACTGCGGCATCCGGGCCACGAGTCGCCACTGCGGCATCAGGTGGTCGCTGGTGGTCGCCCATGCCCTCGCCCTTGCCCTTGCCCTGGTCGCCTTTGCATTGGTTGCCCTTGCCCTTGCCGCGGTCGCCCTTGAGCTGCCCGCCTTCGGATGGCCCCCCTTCGGATGGCCGCCCTCCGCTTCGTCGCGCCTATTGCGCCGATTCATCAGCCTCTCCGCGTGTTTCGCCGGCGACCTGCGGGGCTGGTTGCGTGTAAACACTAGCAGTGGGAAGTGCGCCCCGTTGCGCGCCTTTCCTTGGGGGCCCTTCCAGACGTCGACGCTCGGCTGCTTCTGTCTGGTTTTGAATGGGCGGGGCCCCCACCCTTCGGGTTCTGAGCGGCGATCTTTGATCTGCGCCGTCTGTCCACTGAACTCCGCGACCGCGGTTGTAGATTCTGCAGATGGCGTCAAAAATGACGCAACTTGTCCTCTCGGGCCAAACTCTCGGGCAGGCATGTCTCCGGCGGCGTCCCCGGGCCACTCGTGTAATTGAACGTCGGGGATGCGTCGGAATTGCGCTGCGAAAGGAGCCCGTCGCTGCCTTCGTCTAAGATGCCCGGGCCCCTGGCGAGGCGGTGCCCCCCAGGCAGGCCGACGAAGATCATCGTCATGCCATCTGCCCTCGGCGCGCCGCCCGCGGTCTTCCAGGGGGCCCGCGCGGCCGCGTCCATGATCGGGCCGCGACTGCGGCAATTAGCGCCCGAATCGAACATGCACATGAAGTCCCCCATGCGCACTTGCCCGTTGTGCTGCTGGACGCACTCTACGAACCAATCGTAATGTTTGTCCAGCTTGTTCTTGCCAAAATCGCCATTGTCCAACTCGTCGCGCGCGCGCTGCCGCGACGGTGACTTCGGAACCCAAGTGCGCGATGGAATGGTCCGGGGATATGCGCGCGACGAGGGCCCTGGAACACCTGTCGCAGACGGTCCCTGCTTCCGTCTTCTCCTGCTCGCGGAAGACCCTCGCGAAGTCGAGGCACTCGATGTCGCCGCAACTGCGGTCTCTGACCCCCATGAGAAGCGCCGCCTTCTCTTCGCCGCCCTTCGCGCACAAGTAAGTGTAGCGCGCTCGATTTGCGAACGCGTCGCCCGCCACTGCGGCCGCGCTCTCGGCGGCGTCGCGCCCCCCAAAAAGCGCGTGGAACAGCTCGTCGTCGCGCTCGCAGATGGCGATGACGCGCGCAGGGTTCGCGCGCATCTGCGAGTGCTCGTCTTGCTGCTGCTCGCGCTTCGACGGCCCGTAGAAACCGGGCCCACCCCGTGCCCTCTCCAGCCGTCTCTTCCAAATGGAGAAGAGCATCTCTCATGTTCTCGGGCAGCGCGTTTGTCTTCTGGATGGGGGCCTCTCGTTCTCCCAGCATCGGTTCTTTGTCTGGCGCGCCGCCTCGGCCGCGGCCCCCGCGCCGGGACCCCCCCCGCCGGCCGCCGAAGAGACGGCGCAGCTGTCCCCGTCTCGAGTGAAACTGTCGGTTCCATATGCGGAACGGCCGTCGTCCGCGACTGCGGTGACGTGGATCTGCTCCAGAACCAGTCCGCGAGCAACCTGAACTCCGGAGCCGGTGGCGCTGCTGCCGGCTGCGCGGCGGACGCATGAATTCCGCGGCCACGGGCTCGCCGACGGCCACGCGGCTGCCCCAGCCGACGGCCGCTGCCTCGTTTGCCGCGGCGGCTCTTCGAGCCGCAGATAGCTATCGCGCGGGGTGATGAGGACGATGGGGATTTGGGGCAACAGCTGCAGGAGGATCGCGCGGCTCTGACGCGGAGCGGCGGGGGAAAGGATAGCGAAAATGGCGAGGCGGAGGGGCAGCAGCAGCTGGGTGTGGGGGGGGGAAGACGATAATTAGCGATGATGTTTCTTTATTATCCACGCAACGACGACGGAACCGCAACTGCAACAACGCCGTGCGACAGACGCGGCCGCGTAGAGCAGGCCGAAAGATGTTCCTCTTGAGGCCTACATGACACATGCGAAATCTCGTTGACTGCAGCGGATGCTGGCGCAGCGATCATATCGCGCTCGCGTCGAGGTGGGGCGCGGCATATGTCGCGGAATGCTGCGGGAGTTGGCCAGGCCCGCCGTGGCGCTCGAGCACCCGCATGTCGCGGGGGCTGCGGGAGTTGGCCGGGGCAGCTGTGGCGCTCGAGCAACGACATGTTATGGGAGGGGTTCGGAGAGGTGGCCAGACCCGCTGTGGCGCTCGAGCTCCCGACTTGGGCACCGCGGTCGTTCCCCCCCCCTCCCCCCACCTCCCCCATCCGCCTCTTCCGCCCCCCCATCCTCGTCCGCCTCCCTCCTCGGTCGGGGAACCCCTCCCCGGTAGAATCATAGCTTAGGCTGCAGGTCCACGGCTCCGTGGATCCATTTCCCCCTGGGCCCCCTGTTTTCATTGCCATTAAAACATATTCCAGCACAAAGAATTGGATCCACGAAGCTCCCGCGCCAAAAATTGGATCCAGACGACGCGGACATTTGATCCACGTGACCCTCGCACGCGCGTAGTTGGATCCAACTGGATCCATGCGTCCCCATGCAAGAAGAAAAAATCTGCCTGGGGATGTAGCAACCGCGGCCACTTCCACCGCGACTGCTGCCAGGAGCGGAACTCGCAGGAACAGCCAGCGCCATCTAACCGCTTGAAGTTCTCAGTCTTTCATTGTGCGCGAACTGCGACAGCGCCGCGCGACTTCCATCTGCCGCGTCGTTGGCGACGTTCTTTATCCCCCCCCCCCCCCCCCGCGAACGTCATTGGCCACTCCTCCTTATGTTTCTTGCTCATCTCGTCGCCCAAGTTCGTTTCGAACCACGCCCGCTCGCATCTCCGCGCGTCCAGGACAGCGCCCTTGCCGCGGGCCAGGCAATCCAGAGCCGCCATCCTGTTTGTCTTCAGCTTGAATTCCTCTGGTTTCCACTGTGCAGGGCGAACTTGCTCGCCGGCGCCACCTCCGCCGCGACTGCGGCCTCTGCGCTCGCTCTCGAGGCGGCCTGCGACTCCCGAGTGCGTTTCCCCGGGTCTTGCAAAATCCTTTCGTTCGCTTCCTTCGCCAATCGCCGCCGCGTCGCCGACGCTGCGGCCACGTGGCCCCTTGGCGCCGTCAAGGCTCGCAGGACGCCGTCGCCCTGGGGAGACAACAACTTTCGCGCGCGCCTCTGTTGCTTCCGCTGTTCGTTCCGACAACTCACTGCAAGCTTCTCCAGGCCCGCCAGCCAAAAATCCCGCCTCTTTGAGCGCGCCCTTCAACGCCGCCGCCGTTTCCACCTGCTCGGCCGCTTGCGCATCAACTGCGACCTCCTCCTGAATCGCAGCGGGCGCAAGCCGGCAAACCGGAACTGCCGCTTCGTGGTCTTCCGGAAGAGCCTCCGCCCAGCACTGCTCCCCATCGCCCTCGTCGGGCGCGCTCACGCCGCACTCATCCGCGTCGTCGCCCCCCTCGCCCCACCCCTCCTCCTCCGCGCTCCTGCTCGGCACTTCCTCGCCCGAGTTGTCCGGGACCTTGCGTGGCGCACTGTGCTTCGCGTAGTCTAGGATGAGGCGGCGCCTGGCTTTGCATGACCACCTACGCCTGCCCCCCTCTGCGTTCTGCCCTGACCTCCGCGACTGCGGCGCCCGCTCTCTCCCGCAAGCCCCCGCCCCATCCACAGCGCAGCCGCCTCCCTGCGCGCGCATATCACCAGACATGTCAAAGGGAGCTCTGATCCGCGTTTCAAGAAAGCCTTCGACGCCATTATGTCGACGCAGCCGCGCCGCCGCAACTGCTGCGCATGTTTGCCCTCGGCCATTTGCTTCGCGAGCTCAAGTCCCCTTTGCCGTGTAAGCGCGCTTCACGCGTTGATTCAAGTCCGCGTCCACTAGTTGCGCAACCGCGGTCGCGCCCCCTCCATGGATGATGAGGACGTCACCGCGCGCCCAGGCAAGCCTCCTAACCGAATATGCTCTGTGGGGGCCGCGGTCGTCGGCCACGAGGATGCGCCGCCGCGGCCGCGCATGCGCGTCGTCCGGCCGAGCGCGCAAGTGCGGCTGCAGGAAGGAAATGACATCTTCGGTGCGATGCGAACCCTTCTCGGACGTCGCCGCGCTCTTCCAGGCACCACGGTCGCAATTGCGCCCGCGCGCCGCCAGGCCCCTCGCCACGGCAGGCGGAGTTCCGCCTGGTCGCTCGACACCGTGAGATTCACCGCCCACCTCGCGCTGCTGCCGTCGCGGGCTTCCACCAGCGGAACGAAGCCACTTTGCGCCGCCAGGCACGGCTTCGAAGCAGAAGCGGTCTCGTTGTTGTGAAAAGGGGACTGATCCCAGCTGGGAATGCGCGGGCCGTTACCATGAAGTTCCTCTGCGGCGGCGCGAACCCATGCCGCGTTGAGGATCACTGGAGAAACCATTTCGGGGCCATGTACCTGCGGTTAGGTTTTGTCAAGCTCAAACTGTAGATGCGCCGCCACTTCGACCACAAGCTCGACCGCAACTGCGGCACTCGCGGTTTGAGTCCCTGCATCGAGGCTTCGACGCAGTACTGCGTCACGAGTTGCCGCGCTTTTGTTGCGAGCAGCGCCTGGGAGCACCTTGCAAGCATATTCGGGCGCGGCTCCTCAACTGGGGCCCGTTTCGCTACGGCGGCCCAGTCCACCGAAGACCTCATGTGAGACCACCATTCGTACATGACGACTTCCAATCATGCACGCTTTGCGTCGCGCCCACCGCCCCGCGCGCGGAGTCGATGCCGCCCGCGCCGCAAAACCGCCCCCGCGGCTGCGGTTCCAGCAGACTTTTCCAACGATGCCACCACGCTTTGACAGCATCTGTCTGCTTCGCATCCGCCATGCCTTGCGGCCGCGTGAACCTGTCGCGAGAAGTCTTGAGCGTGCCGCGCGGCAGCCGTTCACCGCCCATCCAACCGTCGCGGCGGGCGTGCTTCTCGAGTTCTGTGCAGACCACGTTGCGGTCGGCGAGGACACATGGGCGCGCCTTGATACTCTTGGGGAACGCGCCTCTTGGCGGCGCCTTGAACGC